>KZ506559.1:139071-194473 GCA_002844005.1 Limosa lapponica baueri
GTCTCTCAGGACTACCTCCCACGGGACTCTCCCAACCAGGGTTCTGAACAGGCTAAAGTCTGCCCACCGGAAGTCCAAGATGGAGGTTTTGTTAACCCCCTTCCTTACCTCACTAAGAATTGAAAACTTGACCATTTCATGATCGCTCAGTCCAAGATGGCCTCCGACCTCCACACCTCCCACTAGTCCTTCTTTGTTTGTGAACAGTAGGTCTAGCAAGGCACCTCCCCTGGTAGGCTCACCTACCATTTGTGTCAGGAAGTTATCCTTCATACACTCGAGGAACCTCCTAGCCTGCCTGCTCTCTGCTGTGTTATATTTCCAGCAGATGTCTGGTAAGTTGAAGTCCCCAACTAGAACAAGGGCTGGCGTTTGCGAGACTGCAGCCAGCTGCTTATAGAATACCTCATCAACCTGCTCATCCTGACTGGGTGGTCTATAGCAGACTCCCAGCACAAAATCACCTTTGTTAGCCTCCCCTTTCACCCTTACCCGTAAACACTCAACTTCTTCATCACTGGAGTCTATCTCTATAGAGTCAAACAACTCCCTAATGTACAGAGCCACACACCCCCCCTCCTTCCTTGCCTATTCCTTCTGAAGAGCTTATAGCCACTCATTGCAGCATTCCAGTCATGAGCATCATCCCACCACGTTTCCGTGATAGCGACTATGTCGTAGTTGTCCTGCCGCACATTAAGAGAAAAATGAAACCAAAATATTTTTCTATATGCTGATATTTTCTAATACTCAGTATACTGCTCTAGACAGCCCTTCAGGCATTCCAAACTGAAGATGACTAAACTTTTCTTGGCTCTCTCACCTGCATTTCCTGGAATCTCTGACTTGTGTCTCATTTCTGTAGGTAGCTGCTCATTCTTAACTTCAAAGTTCTTCACAGTTTCATTGTGTTTTCATACTAGATTTGTCCTTTACCATTTTCCTGTTTCCTATGTAATCAAAACATAAATTCTGTTTTTTTTGTCCTGTTTATCCAAACTGATCAAATGTGTTTCCACAGTATTATCCTAGGTTTTCCCGTTGTTATATGATAGCTGGAAAGTTGATGAATGATCTTCCAAAATACTTCCAAGAATTATACTTTAAAATTGTTGATATTTATGATTTCAAATTGACCCTGGTTAGCTGATATTATTGCAGTCCTTTTTTTCTACTTAAACTATCTTGGATTGAATATTACAACATGCTATTAATCTACATTTCAAAAAGGTGAAAGCTTTGTTTTTATTAATCTTTTCATATTTTATTAAAATCACTAATTTATAACTACCACAGATCCCTGGTAGTGCAATGTAATAATATATGACAAGACTTCTAACAAGTTTCTGCTTCAGAAAAGTCCTTTGCTTCAAAGGAAAATCCAAATAGTGTATTTGCAGAGTAATTTTTTTTTATTTAACAA
Organism: Limosa lapponica baueri; assembly: GCA_002844005.1. Classification (NCBI taxonomy): domain Eukaryota; kingdom Metazoa; phylum Chordata; class Aves; order Charadriiformes; family Scolopacidae; genus Limosa; species Limosa lapponica. Next base: position 140,495 of record KZ506559.1, read on the forward strand.
ACAGGAAAAATGCTGTAACAGATGTACTTCATCAACATTAGATATTAAGTGTTACAGTGAAGGAATTTGTCTTTGACCATCTTTCAAACTTCTTTTGGTCAGCCCTGAATTGGTCAGGGAGTTGAACTTGATGATCACTGAAGATCCCTTCCAAGTGAACTATTCTATTCTATTCTATTCTATTCTATTCTATTCTATTCTAAACTCTCTCAGGCTTTCGTCAGATGAGAGGTTTTTTGGTCCTCTGGTCATTTTCATGGCCCTCCTCTAGCACATCCATGTCTTACTTGTACCAGGGACATTTACAAGCCTGCAATAATTTTAGTCTAACAGAAAATTTGAAAGCAATTTTAACAAATCATTGATTTTTATTAAGAATTTTTACTTCTTATGAGTAGCTTCTCACATATTTGGCTGCTTTATCATGTTTGTATAATGTACCATTACAACAAAAAATGTTGATTATTATAAGTAAATAAATTTTTTTGAAATTGAAATTTATTTAAGATAAAGTTCCATGCTGACATTAATCTGAACTAATATCTTTAAACAGGTCTTTATTGTCATAAGCAGCTGCAATTGCACTCCTTACCTTTCCTACCTTTTAATGCACAGTGATTTTTTGGATATATTAGATTCTCACTGCTGACCACTACTGAAAATAAAATCAGTTTCATTTAACGCCAGAAGCTTAGGTATCTAATCTTCATTAGTACGTAACTGTCCCCTTGTGCAGCAAGGCATTTTCAGTTCTCCTATACATTTACAACTACTTCTTCTTCACCTTCAACCACACTATCAGATTCCAGGAGTCTGAAGATCACAGCTAACCAGAACCAGTGTGAATTTAGGAAATCACTGCAACACATGGCTAGTACTCTTGGACATTCAGAGCTGTTCACTGGTGTAAATATGGTTATACATGCATACACACATTCAAATATGTGCATATATATACACACACGTAAATGTTGGTAAATCATATTCTTGATATCTTATTTTAGCAAATGACTGGCCAAATGCACAACTTAACTTACAAAAAAGTGGCCTTCTCTGAATAAAAAGAACCATCCTCTCTGCCATTCTGTATTTCTCTACTCCTAAGTAAAGCTGAATAAAATTTATTTGTTTATTGACTTGACAGAGATAAGAAAATGCAGTTTTAGAAAGAGGAAATGAATGTGAGTCGAATTTTAAAAATAACCTTTCCAAAATTCAGAAGAGTTAAAATAGTTTTACAGAAAAAAAAAAAAATAGATATACATATATAAAGTCACATTTTCCAGGCAAAATTTATAGAAATTAGGAAGAATTAGTAATAGGAATAATAATTCCAACCTTCTTTGGGAAAACACATTTTCAATGAAACTGTTGATGTAGTTGCTGTCTAATCCAAGTCTTCAGAAGATAATTAATCTAATTACTTAAATTACTGCCTCAATTTATAAGTTGTAGATTATTCTTAATTTACCCCCCACTCTTTGTAGCCTCCAGTGGATCTATTCTTCCTTATATCACACTTTTTAGACGGGGGACTTTTCCCAGATGAGTCTCTGACTCACCAAAATATAGATTCACTTTCTGTTTGATTTACTGAATGTTACAAATGTGGGTAAAATATTATAAATTTAAATGGAAGCCTTTGAATTCTATCAAGCATACAGTTTCATTTAATTAAAAACACCTTTTTTTCAGCAAAGTAGAAGATAAAATAATTTGTAAAGTTTTATATATGCTTTACTTTCCCCTATCTCCCTCCACATGAATAAAAAAAACATTAGAAATTTTTAGTTGTTAATCTTTTTAAATCTATGAAGGGTCAATCAAAGATTTATTTATGCAACATGTCGGAACAGATCACATGTTGTCTGTGCTGTACCTGGAGACATTTGTGTGTTTCTAGGAAAAACAAAACTGCCTCTCTTTTTTTTCTGCTTTCTACTTCAGTGAAAGAAAGTTCATATGTGTCATCAATTTTTAGAAGGACCTTCAAAAAGCTAACGTCTTAAAAATTGATCCGAATGTGCAGGTAGATGAGGGACATACATGATCAATTTTAAGCATCAGGCAAATTACATTAACAATTATCAGGAATGACATCTTCTCATTCATTCTGTTATTCTGGGTATTTAATTAGTTCCAGCTTACAAGAACATACTTCCACCACATAATCAATAAATTATGGCATATTATCGTTAGTTTAATTTCCTCAGGCCTCAATTAATTTTTTAATATTACTCTCTCCACCCTTAAGAGTCTACAAACTCAGTTCTTTCCCCTTCAGAGCAAAAACTGCTTTTTTTCATGTGCTTCTGAAATTTGGTATTTAGCCCTTTTCTGCTCTAGCAATTGAGCAAAATGAATTAATATTTTTTTGGTCATTCACTATCCTTTGTCTTTAAACATAAAATGTGATTCCACAGTACTTGAAAGAATGATGGTGGGGTTAGACTTGTGGTTGGTGAACCCAATGCCCACTTCTAGACTAGCATTTATTTGAAAAAATGGGGGAAAAAAATATTTCATAATGTTAGAATAAGAGGTCTGCCAGACGACTATATCCTGAGAAAATCAAAGCTTAAGTTGTCTGCACTATTGGAGATAATAAGGTAGCAAAGTAGCATACAATCATTAGACAAGGTAGAAGGTTTTATGTCTCCCATGGTTAAATAAATATAAATGCAAAAGTATGTAATTGCTTTGTGCTATGCTTCTAAGGAATGAAGTGATATCTCCAGTAATTACGGTTATTACCAACAGTACAAAAAGTATCTGATGTCTTCGTAGTAAAGTAGAAGAGTTTTGCTAACTCCACTTTAGAGAAAATGCAAAGAAACTAAAGGTAATCCCATGTCATGTGTATCAGAGATTCCTTATATGTTTACAAATAAGTAGAATGTTGAGACAATAAAACATCTTGCAGCAAGTCTACACTGGTTAACATTTTCTCTGGGGTTTTTTGGTGTTCATTTTGGTTTTTTAGTTTGGTTTGGGGGTTTTGCTTCATTTTTTTTTTCTTGTTCGTTTGATTGGTTAGTATTTTTAGAGGGGCGTTTTGAGGGGAGGGTTTTTGGAGGGTTTTTTTCATTTTGCTTGTTTTTTTTTTGAAGTATATACCTGCAGCTCAGTTATTCCTACTGAGTGATTTTCTGCAAAGTTAACTCTTGGGAGATTTTCACTAATATTTGGACCTTTACAGTGAAATAAGAGTAACATGGAATCAAAGAATCATAGAATAGTTTGGGTTGGAAGTGACCTTTAAGGTCAGCTAGTCCAGTCCTCCTGTAGTGACCAAGGACATCTTCAACTTGCTCGGGTTACTCAGAGCTCTGTCCAACCTGAATTTGAATGTTTCTCTGGGCAGTCTGTTTATGTTTCACCACCCTCATTGTAAAAAATTTCTTCCTTATATCTAGTCAAAATCTGCCCTCTTTTAGTTCAAAACCATTGCCCCTTGTCCTGTTGTTACAGGCCCTACTAAAAAGTTTGTCCCCATCTTTCCTGTAGGCCCGCTTTTAATACTGAAAGGCCACAATCAAGTGTCTCAGAGCATTCTCTTCTGCAGGCTGAACAACCCTGACTCACTCAGCCTGTCCCCACAGGACAGGTGTTCCGTTCCTCTGATCACTTTCGTAGCAGAGTATTAAGCTCTTTTGCATTAGCCGAGCAATTGAAAACCTACAAAAGTAGAAGCAGATACAAAATAGAACTCATACTGGCAAGCAAAAAGTCTCAGATGAAGGTGCAAGCAAAAAACGGATGACAGCTTTGAAAATAGTGCATCTCAGGAGACTTTTTATCTAATGTCCTGAAATGTAGGAATTTATACTCATTCTGGTTTTGGTGTTTCACCTTTCTCTGGATGTTTACATTATTATAAAATCGTTAGTACTGAAAATTAGATTCTCCAATCTATCTGAATCTCTGCAAACAAATTCAGCAGAAAAAAATCATATTTCAAAACATAAGCAACTAGTAACAAGCAATTACAATTCAATCATAATATTTGTATGTTTTCTTTCTATCTGCTTTATTTGAAATTAGATGACTTCTTCCTCAATTTCTGTTGCATCTAAACAATTAGTCTAGCTTTTAAAATGCAATTATCTTGTATGCAATTGTATGCAATACTTGGATGATACAAAGAAACATGAATTAAATGTTGTAGAACAAAGCAAATATTTTCTTATTTTCAGTCAAACAGAAATTGGTTTCAAATTTTACCTGAATGTATTGGCAACACAAAGGTAAACAGAAGTTTTCTGACAGATTCATATTACTGAAACTCTCAACAGCTACTGAAAGGCAGAATAGTTTCTGCTGTGAGGAAAACAATATAGATTTTCTGTTTTTATTTTTCTTGTCTTCTTTCCTTTTTGTTTTTAAAAAAGAAAAGAAAAATAAAAAAGTACAGAGGCAGATGACTGCATCATGGGTGGTTAGAGATCTGCTTTCTTTTAGATAAATGGGCTGCTTGTGAAAATAATGAAAAAGTTGCTATTGGAATGAAATATATAATTAATGATATCACAGCTGCTGAAACAATCCATACAATATTTTTTAATTAACTATGTGTGACCGTTTGATTCTAGTATATTGCACCAAACAGTTTGGAGCTCTGAAAGAACTTTGAAGGTTGTATGTCTACATGAAGATAATATTTTACAGGCACGTTTTTGGAAGTCTTTGGAAGTTAAAGCAGTTCTCAACATGGTTGCAAGTACTTGATCTGGACATTGTGAACAAAGTAGATGAAGGTAATATATATAATTATGTCCCAAGAGTAAAAAGCAGAATAACCATAATGATCCAACCAAATCCTGATAGATTTTTATTTAAAAATCCAATTTCTGGGCATCAGACACCTGTATGAGGCACACATTAAATCTCATACAATATCACTGTATGTCTTGTTCTATCAAACTGATATCTCATGTTGAAACTGAATTCATTAAAAATTATCTACTTTCTTCAATGAGGTTTTGCTTCATATATTTCTGATATATTCTGCTGTTTGAAAGTATATTAAATAATATAATCAAAGAACCATAAAATAACTTAGCTATGACAAGAAAAATTGTAGTAAGTGGATTGAAATAAGCTGTATATTTATATCATGCTGTTCTCATCTTACTTGCTATAAACTCAGCCACATGAAAATAAAACATGCACAGCATTGACAAATTTGAATATTTTCAGTGTTACTCTAAAAAGTCAGCAGTTACAATTATGTATTACCTGGGTGGCATTTATACATTTTTGAAAATTGCTTCTTGACAAGTTAAACACCAGTTTCATTTTACAGTGATTTACGTTATTTTGTGTGACAACTTAAAAACTTTCAAGAGCTAAGGCATGACATAACAGCTTTATATGTTGCTAACTTTGCTTTTGTAAGTAATGTCTTTTTACCTTACTCTTCAACATGGAAGGAAATAAAGAATTCCAAGTTCACCCATAAAGAAGAATAAGTATTTCCAATATTAGTTACACTTTCCAAAACCCAACACCGTCCTAGCTACAGCTTTTAGCAAAATATAATCACAGTACAAAAACTATTCACACGTAATTAATTCTCAGGAGTTCATTTTAAAACTTGAAATAAATCTGAAGAAGACAATGTTATGTTATGTTATTAACAGAAGAGGAGGGCTTGTTTGCTTTTTTTAAATAAGTCAAATCTGATAGGCTTCTAGAGACGCAGTGTCCAAGCATACAAATGATATTAAAAAAAAAAAATAAAAAATTTTGCAATAAGAAAAAAATGCCTAGGTTTTGTAGGAGGAACATATACAGCTATGACATTCCAGTGGTGAAACTGCAAAGCCTTGTAAACATCTTTCTGTATGCTTCTTATGAAACCAAGGACTCTGTCCGTTGCACACCATAAAGAGTAGTAAGAGAAAAAGCAAAAGATCAATACTCTTTTTGTTGTGGTAATTTAACTTCAGTATACAATGCCATACATTTTTTTTCTGAATGTGTAGAATCTGAAATGAGATCTGTATTTTCAAGCCAGGGGGATTCTTAAAAGGATTTCAGTGCCAAATACTAACTAGTTATTTGCAGCACATGCAGAAATGTTTAATAATTTTTTACTTTATGATTAAAACTTCACAAAAGCTACACCATTTTTTTTCCCTAGAATAAATGAATGCATCAAGGGCCTGCCAATTTTTAAGTACATGTTCCAGTATCCTACAGAATTTATGTTCCCACTCTCCAAACTGTTGAAAAAATATATTTAAATATAAGCAAAACAACATTACTCCTACCCTACATACTAATTCTTATAGTTAATTGAATAAATTTAGCTAAAAGGGTCTTCTGGCTGTAACTGATGATGCAAATTCATCCCAAAGAGTTCAAGTTTGACAAAGCAATTCTTCTGTAACTTTAACTGTAGGACTGTGACCTACTGCTTCTCATGCTGCTACAGCTGTAATAAAATAACACATACCTAGTAGGACAAAACAGAAGGAAAAAGTAGAACATATATCTTTGGATCTTGCGGAAAAGATAATATTAACCTCTATAATTACATCTCCAAATGTAACTACAATACACGAATAAAAATAACAGGCTTCCTTGCTGTGCAATTCTTTTAGACATCTGCTTGATGTGGCCCCTGGGATGTCTCTTGTTGATGTCTGCAGTCTGGGAAGAAATCCTTGTGCCTAGCAGAACCTGGCATATCATTAAACACACTGTAGCAGCTTTTCTGTTTGGTAGGGTACAAAACAATAATAATCTACCATATTTAGTACCTTAAAATATTTATCTAAAAAAAAAAAAAAGGGCATATTTCACAAAGAGGGTGTAACAAACACTAGTCCTTTAAAAGGACTGAATAAAACTTGAGATAGGAGTAGAAAGCACGTTTGAGGACTAATGCCTACCAGCCTGGGAGTGCACAGATGCAATCTTCAGCATCTGCCAAGGGTCACAACACAGTGGCAAAGTTTAATTGCTTTTGAATCTTCCATTCCCTTCGCTAATGCTGAAGAAAATGCATCCAGAAATTTTGATTGCTTATCAGGCTGGTCACCCTTAGACTACAACAGAGAGAGCGTGAGTGAAAACAGACCAGAAACTGTTTGCCACTAAAGCAAACAAAGATGTGCTACTGACTTCTGAATTTTGAATGCTCTGTTATGACTGGTACATATTCAAGGACAAATCAGTTAGATTGAAAAAAACCACTTTATACTGAGACAGTGTGAGGGGTGCACTAGACCAGCTTTGTGTGAATCTGTTAAATACTCAGTAAGTAATTTAGTCCATGGTTTTAGTCTATTATGTGCTGTCTTTGAGAGTATCCAAATAGAAACAGGGCCTGAATTAGCATATAGGTGATACTGTGACAAAAACTGACAGTGATTTTTTTTAACAGATAATTTCTATTTATTTTCCCTGCACAAACTCTTATGCAGAACCAAATATCATAGAATTGTAGAATTATAGAACAGCCCAGATTGGAAAGGATGTCAAAAGGATCTGGTCCAAACTTTTGTGAGAAAGGAACACTAGGTGAGATTGTCTAGTACCCTGTCTAGTCGCTTCTTGAAAACCTTCAATGATGGGCATTATGCCCAGTGATTGATTAGTATCACTGTAAAAAATTTCTTTCCTATATCAAGATGAAACCTCTGAAGGTACAACTTGTGCCCGTTGCCCCAAAGTTTGGGGCTTGTTTCCCCTCAGATGTAGTGCAGTCATTTAATATAGTAGAAGAGCAGAATTTTTTTTTTTTTACTATAGCTGAATTTAAGTTTAGATTCAGGTCCTTTATTCGAGATTATGTCTTTAAGCAAAATTGTGACCAGAGTAGACCTGAATATTTATGTAGGCTTCTACCAGGCAGGCCTCATTTACGCTTCTAACAGATCCACCACTTAGAATCACAATAAATGTAAGTAAAAGTAAAATATATTTTCCTTAAATATACTTGAAAAAAAGGAATAACTGAACACGTAATTATTCAAAGGGCATTCAAATATTGGGGTACTTATTTAAACCCAGTTGTTAATAGCTACTGGAAAGCAAGATTTGTTTGCTATTTTTACATCCGTATTCCATTAATTTCATTATTGTGTTTGCAGTAATTCATTTGTGGAATGTATTCCATTGTGATCTTAAATGGTAAGTGCTGTATATCCTGCAGTATCCACTAAATCTGTTTTCAATAGTATGAAAACACCTATTGTCATTGGATTTATAGATCACAGGTTGAAACTATATCAATCTGAAACTGAATCTTTCTGTTTGAAAGTAATTTAATAGTTCTTTAGCACTACAAATAAGATTTAATGCATTCTTTAATATACAGTATAAATTTGTCTGTCTCGTCAAATAAACAAATTTCTGATATGTAAAAATTATATTCAAGCTATCATCAAAGCCAGCATGTGTTCTAATAGGAATAAAAGACACCAGTGAACTGTCTTACTATAAAAATGTAATATGTAATAATATTTAAATAATTTTTTTAGGTCAAAGAATTGCAGCAGTGACATTTCATAAAACTTTAACAATCATGAACCTTTTCTTTGAGCATGGAGTGCATATACTGAGTTTACATTGGTATAATAGTTAGAGGGGTAACCTTCTCTGTATGCCATGTCACCAAACACCAGAAATCACCAATTTTGTCAAAGCCTTTCTGTGTGATATGATACAGATCACTTATGTAGCTTCTCATTCTGCAGAACTTTCATTTCTGGTTGTTTTGTATTCCTGAGATGATGTTAAAAAAGAGTAAAATATAGATCCAGATATCAGAGAGCCTTAAACTCTGCAGCATGGATTCTTTCAGCAGCATTGCATTTCTCTTTTAAAATCTTACTTGATTTCCTTTTAGGATAAATTGCTTTTATATACATATGCATTTACAAAGACTTTAGTGTTTACTATAGTCAAGTAATTTTTTAATTCACTGAAGGTAGGTTTCAACTTAGCACCTATGTTAAGATTGTCTATACTCCTTTGTTTTGCCCACCCCACAACCAATAATAATTGCTTCAGATTGAGTCCGACCTTGCCAGTCTGGTGGACTGCTCTCTGCCAACAGGAGACATTCAACATGAGTAGTGTCATCCCCCAACTATAATTAGCTAGATTAAAAGCAGACCTGTTACTCTAAGCCACTGGATCTGGTCCCTCAATAAGCATCTTCTCCTAGCAGTGTGAGGAGAAAGGACATTTCTCCTCCATTCTTCCAGTGTCTTCTGTTCCTTCAGCCTCACTTCACTTTTCTTCACGCTAAGTGCATAAATACACCACCCTGACAATCTATCTGAGGTTCATGCTGGCAACCACTGTTTATTTCTGCCTGCAATATTCCTTATTCTATATTGTATCCAATACGGCACTCTGCTTACTAGAGAGGCTTAGAAAAACCTTTCTTCCTTCAGGCTTCTGCTCTTGGGACAAAACTGAAAGTACAAGGTACCAACCAAATGACGAATAGACTCTGAAACTGGTAATTTATGTCCATTAAATTAAACATTACAGATTAACATGACACTAACATTATATATTAATGGATTTGAGAGGGTACTTTTAGTGGTACTTCAGAAGTTTTCTGAATGGTCAGTTATCCATCGTCAGTTATACTAAGAAACCTGGGAAAGCTAGGACAATGGAGTGTACATAGTCTTGTCTTGAGAGTCTGGTTACAAAGGAAAGCTAAAAAAGAGCTATCTATAGGAAAATTAATCATAGGAAAGATAGTTAGAGATCAATATATTTTTCTGGACCACCTATGAACTTCTCCAGTAACCCAGGAGCCTTCAACTAAGCAATAATAATTGATTGTCCAGTCATAAGATAAAAAGAATGTCTAATCTGAACATTTAGAAAGTCTGTCTAATTAGACGTTCTGATGGTGTACAGTGCACTTATTCACTTTACAATTTTCAAGATAGTTCTTGTATCATTGTTACCTTATTTAAAGCCTGAATTTGTTTAGCTTCAGCTTCCTTCCAATAAGTCTCATTACATTTTCTCTGCCTGATTAAATAATATTTTCCTATTAAGTTTCTTTAAGTGCTTGAAGGCTGTGATTGAACCATCTGCAAACTTCTTTTAACAAGCTAAATAGATCAGAGTCTCTGGTTTTAAATCTCAGGAAAAAAAAACTCTCTCTGAAAATAATTCCTAAGACTGTTCCTTCTCATCTTTAATTTTTCATCACTATTTAGAATTGGAGAGGTCAGAATCAAAACAAGTGTTTCCATTTTTGTCATATACAGAAGTAATGATTTTTTCCACCTCAGTCTCATTCATAAATTCAAGAATTGGAACAACTCCTTGGATAACGTCACACAGGAAGCTTGTGTTTTGCTGATTTTCCTAATGATCCCAGGTCCTCCACAATCCACTGTTTTCAAAGATAAGATTATTGGATTATTGTACAGAAAATATAGCTGGTAATTCATTGATTTTACATGCAACTGTACTGGGACAAACCTTGTCTTCCTGCAAACAGCTTACTAAATAAGTCAGAGCCCTGTGTTATTATTTTTTCTCTATTATTGAACACAGGTATCATCTCTAAATAAAATGTGTAGATTATTTTCTTTCATGTCATTGCTAAAAATAATTAATGAATGGTGAAGCAGCAACATATCAAGATCTTTTAAAATGTCATGCCTTCGGTTATGCTGTACATTCACATTAAGACATGTCATTTAGTCATTTTTAATCCATGCAGGTAGTATAATTTTAAATTCCATTTTATTTTTTGCTGAGATGTGATGGGTATCAGATCAAGTACCTTGTGATAATGAAAGTGAACCACATCAGACCTATTACTATTATCAAAAAAATGTGTAATTTTGTCAAAAATATTACCAAAATAGTTCATAAAGGATGATTTTTTTCATGAACTATGTTCACTGAAATTATTTTCATTTACGTCCTTTAATTCTTTATTCATTGTTTCATTTGTAAGGTGTTCCTTAGTTTGTCCAAGATCAATATTTTGGTGAGCCAGTAATTAATTATCTCTGTAAGCATTTTCATATACTGCAACATTAGCTGTCTTCCAACTCTGTAGAACTTTTCTACTGTCCTACAACTTGTTAAAAAACAATAACAAGGATTCAACTGATTTTTTTGAAGCTCTGAAATGTGAATTCTTTTATCAGTAAGAATGTAGTGAGACAAAATGCCACATAGGATCATGGTAGGTCATAGAGGAAGATCTAGGGGGATGTTTGTTGATGGTTTTGTTTGGTTGGTTGGTTTGGGGGTTTTCTGCAGAGGAAATGAATGTGTTCATTTCTTTTCCAGGAAATGAAAAGAATGCAATCTAAGACAAACTGTGTCTTAAAAAAAAAATCATATGTAACAAACATAGCAGTTGATGTAGACTTCCAGAATGAAGTCTTGCCTCATAATCAGTAAGTGTTCTGCTATTGACTTCCATCAAGATAGGAGTCTAGTCCTCTTTATGAAGTAAGATTTTGATGTGTGAGATGGTTTATTTCTCTTGAAATATATAGGGGGGTTTTTAGCACTTTCATGTATTTTTTTGTTCTCTAATTTCTAAAAAATTTATGTTGGGAGCTGTAGAATGCCTGGGAAGAAGCTATATGTATTTCATACTTGAACTGTGAATCCTACTTATTAGAGATGTTTTTCTGTTTGCATTTGTTTGGTTGGGTTTTGTGGGTTTGTTTTCAAGAATATTGCTAGACATAAGATATTTTTGTGCTTCTGATATATTTATATTGCAAAATTATTATAATAATTCATTCAGTTAAACTTTTCTTCAAAGTAGTATGGATTGTTAAACTACTGCAAAATTATCAATGAATTAACTTCTACACCATTACAAGTCAATAAAAATCCAATTCTTGATGCCCTAATTTTCAGGTTGATTTCAAACTACTGAATGATGAGAACAGTGAATTTGAGTTATAATGATAAGCTCTATGGACAAAATTTAACAACTGTTTAGTAAGACCACTAACAGTAGTTATACCCAACCAGCTATCTGTAGCTAGCACACAGTTTAGTCACTATTGGTCTAATGTAACATAGCTACTTTGACAAAAATCAGTCAGCCACAATCACTAAAACCAAAAATATTTGTATATTCATACAGAAGGGAATATTTTCTCAGATTGTTAATAAGCCTACACAGAAAAACAAGATTCCTTATCTTAAAACAAACAGCTATTTAGCCACAACCCTTAAAAGAAAAGAAAAAAGAAAAAGAAAAAGGAAAAAGATGTTTTTCTAACATCTGTTATTTCCTTGAAAAAAAAACAGAAAAAGGTGTGAAACTACAAAAGACCACAATATTTTTACATTTATTGTCTATTTGCTTGCAGGGTCATGGAAAAAACCTGTATTTAGAGATTGAGTGGAAACTTTTTAATGGAATTGAAGGTCACAGCAGATGATTTAGTAGTTTTATTGCCAGTGGGAAGAGAGCTCAGTGTAATGTCAAAATGAAACAGCAGTACAAGGGAAAAACAAAAGCAATTATAACACACATGATTTAGGATCATGTTCCTGTGCTACATTTCAATTCAGTTCAGTTAAGCAGCCCTTGGATAGTACTTCTTCCAAACCTAAAACTCCCTAAGGCTAGTCTGACAAGCCTAGAAAGAAATCAATTCATAAGTAAATGATATTTTAAACAAAAAATTCAAAATTGGATAAAAAGTGTATAATTGCATTATATTCATTCAAAGCTACATTTGTCACAAGAAAAAGTCTTCACCAATTCAACTAAACTATAATCTTGTTAAGTTCGAGATAAATAAATATAATTATTTTCTCACTTCGAAATAATGCTTTAGTTACAAAATCCAAGTATGACCAATTTGGAAAGTTTTGCTTTAAGCAATGTTAATTCTTATTGGTTTTTAAATAATTTCCTTAAAATAGTCATCCAAAGCTAATTTAGAAAAAATGAAGACTCAGCCTGGCCATTGAACAGACTATAAATATCTCAGGGCATTTGGAATCTGGACAGAGCTAGGTTCCTATATATATATATATACATACATTTTCAGAGCTAATTGTTGGGCAACAGCTTAACTATAGTCACACGTAAATTCCATTAAGATGAATGAGATTAACACACATACTTAGTATCTATGATGTATATAATAGATTTTAATATTAATACTAAACATAGCCTATATGCTTAAATTCTTCCAAGGGAAACTTTAATTTCCTAATATAATCATAATCACTGAGCAAAATTATTTTGCTTCTCTTGAATAATTTTTCCTGATTATACCTTGTCTAGTTCAGGAATTGTGATTCATTATAATAGTTCTGAAATGGTGTGAATCTCTAGATTTTACTATGGAATAGAATTGGCTCAGAGGAATCTCAGTTGTTCCTAAGGTATGAGCAGATTAAAATGACTGATCTTTTGAACAAGAGCTTTGAAGGGAAAGAAGATATTTGTTGGGGAGCAGAAAACACCAATACCTACAGTACTTCCAAGGTGACAGCCCCATGAGAGACGCAGGGCAGAGAAGAGCCTTAGATTTTTCACCTCATAGCCTGGCGAAGTTAAATATTTCTCTATTCACCCTGTTTTCCCAAACACTTTTAGCTGCAGTGCTGCATTTTAGCTGTAGACCTACTTGGAGTGTGGGTTCTGAGCACAGGAAAAGGAGGATGCATCAGGGATAGGGTCAGGCCAGGGACTCTTTCAAGCCCTTGGCAACACATGCAACACCTGGAGGAGTGAAAAGAGGTGCAAACAACTTCCATTAGGTATTGATCCATTAGCAATATTACTTTGTTTTGATACAAAATTTTTCAACCTGTCATGTATGCCTGGATTAATATGGGAATCAAATTCAAAGCTTGGAAATTTCTTTTTTCTTAGCTCCTGTGTTATGTTCCCGTGGCATCCAGAGTTTGAGAGATTTTATAACTTTGCCTTCAAAAATGTTTTTGAAATACTTGTTTCTGGATCTTACGTGTGGCATTACAACTTTGTCTTTAGTAAAGCAATTTATTTCATTTTAGAAGAAGGCAGAAGGATCAGAAAAAATACGGGAAAATGAAATTGCAAATAATAATGAAACATATTTGATCAGATAATTAGTTGGGAATATCATACCATAAACAGTCTAGAAATAAGAAATGGTAAGAAAAACTCACACACAAAATATTTAAAAAATAATATATATATAAAAAAAAAAAAAAAAATAAAAAAAACCAGAAAGGAGGGAAGGGGAGAAAAGGGAAGGGGAGAGGAAAGGAGAGAACACAGCCAGTTGTAAAATAATTTTATTAAGAAGAGATATCTGGAGGTAATATACTTCGACTCCTGCTAAATGCAGGGCCAGCTTAGATCCAATTGTTCTAGGCCTTGCCCAGTTGAGCTTTAAATATATCATTTGCCTTCATTTTTAAGGCTGAACAAAGCTGACTTTTTCCATTTGTCCTCACATCATGTGGTCCTGTACCTTTGCTGGATTTACTGCTGGAAAGTCAGTCCAAAAATGTGTTTTGGGGAGCCCAAAATGGAATGCAAGGCATTTAAGGGATTCTAAGGGTATGTTATAGATGTGGAAGCTTATGTATTGTTCGTACATACTCTGCGATAATTCTTCCCCAGTGGTATTATTATTCAGACACAATTTAAAAACAATTAATTAACACATATGGCCAAAAATAAAGGACAGCGAAAGGAGCTGGATATAAAACTGACAAGTTACTGAAGCATTTTAGCAAAGTAAAGGAGCAGAGGAATGGAAGCCAAGTTGATAGAGGAAGAAAAATCAATAGACTGCTATGCTCCAGAAAAAGACAATCATTTGGCAAATCTCAGAAAGGGAAAAACTGGAAATGTTCTGTAAAAATATTCTTTCCAGTATTTCAATCTTCCTTGTGTCAAAACTTAGTTTTGTTATCCTGTGTCCAGGCAAGAAATGCAAACACTAAGGTTACGATATAGACATCTACAGAGGAATTATGACAGTCTAAAATTAAACTTAATTTTGAGTTTTCCTTTACAGAAAGGAATAAAATATTAGACTTATCATATCAGTGTTTAAAAGAGGAAAGATGCATTACGCTCTGGATGTGCTCTCCCCATTCCTTTTTCTTTCTATTGGCTGTTGAGGAACCCCAGACAAGCAACTTCATTTAGAGCACTAACATTTAATGATGACTAAAGCTAAGTGAACACCTAGCTTGATGCGTGGCAGCAAAAGAAGAAAAGGTATTACTTGAATATTCTAAGTGTCTTTTTCTATCAAATGCCTTTTTAATGGACTGATAAATAAACATTATTTACTTTCATTTCTAAAACACAGCAGTTTTATACAAAGTGCCTTTCAACAACCAGGCAGGACAGGGAATTAGCAACAAGTAGAGATGCACTGCCATTGTTTATTCCTCTTTTTTTGTGTGTCTTGAATCTCCAGAGGACTTCCTCTGGCAAGCCTTCTCCAGCTCCCTCCTTTTCTTCTTTTTGCTTGCAAGAGCAACACATTGCCTCTGTCAATAAATCTCTGCTTAAGTTACTATATGGTTATGTGGGATATTCCAGAGAGCAAAAGAACTTGCAGAATTAATAAAACACTGATCCTTAGATAAAAGATTATGTCAGTTAGAGTGTATCAATACCATGGAAGAAGTTTCATCAGGGATGTTGATTTGGCCTGTGAAGCCAGTGTGATCCCCTTACATCAAATTCTGCAACAAACAAATAAACAGAAAGTGTCCTCCCTGGGTTAAGTGGCAAAGTGGTTTATGGCACTGAATGCTTCTTGGCACTTTTTAAACATCAAATTTATGTCATAAGTAATGAAATGAACAGTGTCATGGAACATTCTTGGCACTGGCATTTGATTATGTATTTAAACTGTAGCTCCTAGTACACTTCTACTAAAACTACTCTCCGCAATAATCCTTGTGCACAGTTCAGCAGATAGGCCAGGATCTACTCTCAGGAGGCAGTTTACTTGAAGCCACGCTTTTCTGGGTTTTGAAAGCTTAATGGCATGGCCAGTCTATGACAAAAGGCTGCAGTGCCAATGAATGTCCTCAATAACTTTTTTTTTACTAGTTTGAAGGTCTAGCCTTAATAGTCCAAAAAATAATTAGTGAGGAACTTCATTGAAGCATGGGTCAAAAATTTAAAATAATAATAAGAAAGCAATAAAGGAAGAGAAAGAAAAAGTAGCTTACACATTGAAAAAAAAATCTTTAAAGACCAAGTTTAGAGGAAAATTCTTATAGAATAAAGAAATGAGAGAATTGGTCCCAGTGCCTACTATTTTCCATCAAGTCCAGCAATTCCTCCAGACAGGTATAGGGAATCAAATGTAGATCAACCTTTGGGTATTTACATCATTTGATGTGTGTGTATATATGTATAAATATTTGGCTATATGATTATGACAAGATCTTTGTTTCCTAAAACTTATCAAAGATAGTTTAAAAATAAACCTTAGCAAGAAAGTCAACTGTGAGGAAAGATGACAATGACAGCTGGAGAGAAACAAAGGAAAGAAAGATTAACTTCAGGAGAAGTTCCATGAATGTCTTATATTTTGAATAAGACCTTTTATTAAAATCATAAGATGGGGAACTAGTTAAGAATGCAAAGTGTAAAGATACAGCAGAGTAAAAAACAAATCCAAGATGTGTTGTAAGATTAAAGGCTTCTTTTCTAAAAATCTTCAAAGGGAGTACAAATTATTGGCACATACAACAAAGACATGCCTGCACTAAGAAGGTGGGGAGCATGTAGATGAACAGGGAGGGATCTGTGCCTGACGATGACTATTGAAGAAGAGGATTTTGAGAGAACATTCAATAACTCATTAAAATGCTTAGGCTATTAAAAGGTCAGCAGTAAAAGTAACATGATTTTTTCAGGATCTGAGCATTCTGTGAAGGAGACAGCAAGGGCAAGATCCCCAAATATTATTTAATTGAGAAATGTGACTTTCTGTCCCAATCGCTGTCATCCTCAGATGTGAGTGTTGATGAAGAGGAGAAGGAGGAATGCACACGTCCTTTTTTCCTGCCTCCATACTTATGTATGTGAAACTGCTTATGTAAAACAGCTGTCCCTGTACATTTCTATCCTAATGCATGTATCTTTACAGACATGATGATTTCTCTTCTAGCTGTTCCCTTTACCTATTGGTCTTCAAAGACTTATCGGTCCTCAAAGTTTTCCCTGGATTGCACTAACTTTACCTGATGTTCACTTTTTTTCTTTTTTTAAGACTCCTTGCTGCAGACATCCATCTTTTCCCAACCACCATAGTTATGTCCTCTCTGCTACTCTCAGAGAGAGAGTACTTTATTT
This sequence comes from Limosa lapponica baueri, assembly GCA_002844005.1. NCBI lineage: Eukaryota > Metazoa > Chordata > Aves > Charadriiformes > Scolopacidae > Limosa > Limosa lapponica. Next base: position 157,806 of record KZ506559.1, read on the forward strand.
CCTTACTTACCCAGAGGTTTACCTGCTAGGTAATTTGTATATAAAAGAAATCTGAGTTTTCTGACTACTTGCCTTGAAATCAGACAAAACTGTAGCATATAAAAATCGAATAAAGTTAATAAGAATCACATTAACTATCTTCTGGGCAGTATTAAAGCATTTCTTTCTTTTTTTTTCCCTAACAGTCCTAACTTAAAGTCTTCACTACAACATACCTACCTATTCCTCATGTCCATGTTTGTCATCATGGATGATGCTTGCTCTCTTGCTTTTTTAATATGTCCTGGTTTGTTAAATTGAACTGTCAATATGTAGATTAAACAGCTATATGATTTGTACATTAACTTACACAGTATGCTGAAAGCAAACAAGTAGCTGATTGGACAAAATTTCATTCAGCTCAAGAGCCAAATATGAGGAAAATTTTTGAGGAATTGGATTCTTGATTGTCCATACATCAAAGATGAATACTGCCAACTAATAATATGAAACACAAATAGTTCTCTTGATCCATTTGTTTTTGCAAGTGATAATTAACTTTCCATGTTCTGTTAGTAGAATCTCAGGTAGTTATTCTGTTCACTGCTACATTTAACTGCTTGCTCACACTTACATGTAAAGTTTGTGTCATACTCAAACTGAACTTTTATGAGACAAATCTATTTTAGAAAAACAACTAAAAGCTGCATTCCTTTTTAGAGTTAAAAATGCACAAGAAGCCTTTCAGATACATAAAGAGAAATAACTTATAAAGAAATTGTCAACAGATGCAGTCATTTGAAAGCAGAACTGAAAAAAGGTTTAAATGACTTTCAAGAACAAGCAGTAGAGAAAATTCCTGTCTAAAAGCTCTGCCACAATCAAGTGATAAAGCTTGCAGCACTGCATGAGCACCTGAAGTTGAGCATTAAAACCTGAGTATTAAATTACTGAAACACCAAGAAGCCTGTGTCATCTTGTTAAGTTGTGGATTTGTAACCATTTTAAAAAATAAATCTGCCAGAATCTGTGTGGAATCATTTGGACTAGGTTTCCCATCAAAATGCAAGGCTTCAAACTAGCCCAGTCATGCAACTTAAAAACAGTGTATTCCTTAACTGATCATTGGGATAGCTGTGAAACCCAGAGTGTGAAAGATCTGAGTTGAAAAGGACTAGCTGTGCAAAAGATGGGCATTGGAAAGAATAAAACATTTCTTGACAGATGATTTTTTAATACAATGAATCATAAACCAACAGCAGAAGCTTGAAGAACTGATTGAAAGAAATAATATGACAATATCTACCCAGAACAGATGCAATCTTTTGGTAGTGAAACCAACACTGCTTTGTTGGCAATAACAGTTGTGTCCTCATTTCTGTTGACACTCCCGGATAGTACAAGAAGCTTGAGGGCTCAAATGTTACAGTTTGGCTTCTTATCTACTGTACAGGGAAGATAAAGCACAATATTTACTGTGAAATACAGTATTACATATTTTTTAATGCTGATCAGAGTTGAGTTTTGAAGAAAGGGCAGGGAAAGGAAATTGTCGCATTTAAGGTCTAACAGTCACATTAATAGCAGAGTGAAACAAAACTGGATTTGATCCAGAATAGAGATTTGCATATCCGAATTCACACATTGTCTTTCCAATGGCAGGTTCATGTGGCATTTTTAAGGATCACCTAAAGTATTTGATTATTAAGGACTTTTTTTGTGTCTGTGAAGCTGTGTAAGTATAGAATAGAATTTAAACCAAAATTGATCTTCGACCTGTTGTAGTGCTCATCTTAGTTGTATTTAGTCACATTTTTTATTATTTGGCTATATCATTTGAACCATTTTTCATTCATGCCATTCCTTATCACATATTATCATTTATTCACAAAACTCAGTTTCAAGTAACAACTCATTTATTCTAAGTCTTTCCCATACATAATGAGAATATCACAAGCAATCTTTGATCAAAACAATGACAATGTCTGATAGACCCCTATACATTTGTCTTGCAAAACGCTGTAACTATATGAAACTTGTTCAAAGTCCTACGTAATTTCAAATTCTATTCTAAACCTATGTCCTATTCTGGGAAAATATCAAGAGTTATTTTGTAGTAAATTGTCCAGTTTTCTCTACACATTCAGACTGTGTCAATCAATAAAACAAACATCACAGAAGGAAAAAAAAAAGTGCTAAATAATTTTAAGTGGACTATATAGTCCATATAAACTCCATATATGTATCTGAAATCCATGCATGGCTTTAGTTTACCTTCCATTAAGTACATCATCTAAAAACTGTTCAATAGAGCAACATTTAGAGCTTTCCAGAACATTTTCCTTTATGATAAATTAAAATGAAGTCATAGAATCATAAAATGGTTTGGGTTGGAAGGGACCTTTAAAGATCATCTATCCCAACACCCCTGCCATGGCCAGGGACATCTTGCTCAAAGCCCTGTTCAACCAGACGAGCACGTCCAGTGAATGGACATCCACAACTTCTCTGGGCAACGTGTTACACTGTCTCACCATGCTCAGTAGAATCATAGAAATAAAAGGCCCCAGCATTTTCAATACAGGTCAACACATCAGACAAGAGTTAAGTGATCAGTTCAAGCTAGTATACCTGACTAAATTTATTTCTCTCTCTCAGACTGCAGATTTAATGTCTGTAAGAAATTCCATGAGATCTAGGTAATATGATTCTTCAGAAAGACAGGATGATGGCGGGCATTACAGGACTGGTCTTCCTTCCATGGGACAGGATTCCAGAACTCTATAGGTCCCAGGAGCTGGAACTTCTTTTGCAACTCAGAAATGTCTCTAAACTCTGCTGAGTGCTGTATTTAAAATGAGAACCATAGCTTGCTTTACCCCACCCTCAGCTTGCACCCTGCCTTGGATACAAAGTGAAACTGTAGGAAGGCAGAACAGTTACTGGGGGATTTTCCCCTTCCATAAACGGTGGTGCAAAATCAACAAGAAATGTAAAAGAGAAGAGAACAAGCCAAAAATATGTCCCTCAGCTCCATCTGCTTCTGATAGCAAGATGAGTGAGCAATAAAACCCCACACGCTGTAGACAAGATGCTTGCCTCTGTGATTCTCTCAAAAAAGCAGAAAGACTTCCCAGATTGGGAATGGGTATATAGCCTCCTAAACTGACTATCCACTATTTGAATGAAACACCTCTATTTATGAAAGACAACTAATTGTATCCTGGAGCTTCATGATACATCTGTGTGCAGTTTAGAAAGCAGTCAGGAACAAACTAAATATCTTTTTCCTATTTTATCTTTAATCTAAGAAGGAAAGCAATTCTTTCAAATGTGATTTTGCCAACCCATTCTTATGCAGATCACCTACACCGCATATGCAAAAGATTCATTTGTTCTAGTGTTGTTAGGCTTTTTCGATTTTTTCCCCATTATAAATGATTTCAATTCATGTCTGCATAGTTCTGGAAGCCACTAGTATCATCCACAGAAGGGAATTCATTTTAATTAAACCTGCTTTGGCATTCACTTTGATATACTTTTGTAAACATGTTTGTATTGTTTGTTTTGTTTCTTTTTCTCCTACTTTCATCTGCAGGCCTCTTAAATGGGCGGAGGGGGAGAAAAGTAGAATTTCTTGGAAAAAGCAATGAAATAAAGTATTTTATCTAACCTGGACAGCTTGATTAGATAAACCAACTTTATGTTCTCAAGGAGTAGGAGACTAGCAATCTTCTGCCATTTAATTTCCTTTTTTCACAAGAAAAATGTAAAAAGCTTTAACAGAGCTTAAATTTCAGCTTTGGTGTTGATGTCATTGATGTTTATCTTGCAAGTGCATGAATAGATTTTAACTTAGGATGTTCTTATATATCAGGCTTGTTAAATGACAATTGACTTTCATGACCAACATCTGACATTAGAAATCTGAATTCAGATGATAATTTTTGGCAGTAAAATTACAGATTAATCACCAAGGACTTTCAGACCACCTAATGCACACCTGAAGTAAAATAATTTTTGTTGTTGCCTTTTGGTGTCTTAAAGCTCTTAAAACAGGTATTTTAAGAAGAAACAAGTTTCACATGAAGCTATCACAACACTCAAAGCAGTGCAATAAAGTTCATTTATGTAATAAAAATAGAACAAAGCTGAGCCTAGGACAGGAGACATTCTAAGTCTTTTCACACAATTTATACAGCACTCTGAAAATTGAGGGATTTTGATTCAGTTTTACTCACTAGATTGTTTTTAAATCTTGTGTTGATTCATTTTAGAAATGAAGGAATATGATTTTTGTTTACAGTAATAACTATGATTTTTCTTTCTGGATCTATAAAACGACTTATTTTCAGACTATACAACTAAAAACATCTGAAAATAAGTATGTTTTGTTTTTGTGTTATTGGCAACTCAGTATTCAGGAAGTCCAAAGTTATTAGCCTATTTCGGTAAACTTATTTAAATAACATGCAAAGAATACTCCTAATGGCTGTATCTTATATTCATTTGAAACAAAGCTCTGAGTCCATGAACACCTAAGTACGTAAATATTTGCTTTCAATTTAATTCAAAGGTTGTCACTTTTTACAGGAAGGTCTCCAAAATAATAGAAACTTCAAAAGCAGTACTGGGAATTTAAAGAACGTGATTGTGTTATTTAATGAAAATTATGTCATATTTACTGCATTTGAATATTTAATTTTTTCTTAAGATAGCATTATAAATACTATTGAAATAAAGGCATGATTCTTAATCTATATTAATTTGTCCTCTGCATACACAACTGAGCTATAATATCTTGACATAAGTTTCATGCACATAAGGAAGGGAGTAGGGAGAGAGAAAGACTGGAAAGAATTTTCTTCATTATCTAATGAAAATTTTCTGAAAATAGGAAGTAAAATTGTTTTTGTATAACTTTTTATTTGCTGAGAATGGTACCGACTCTGATCTATACAGTAGATCTGTTGTAGTCAATGGAAGTAAAACACTTTATGAGATAAGAAAAATTATCATTCCAGGGGCTTATATCTTCCATTATTACGCTGTATGCATTACAACTTCAGTAGCCTGAGCTACTTCACATTTAAACCAAACTTTTTATTGTCTTCTATTGCTAGCCTGCAACCTCTATAACAATCTGAGTAAGCACTGTCAAAAAGAATCTGCGTGAATCCTCACGACTATTAAAATTGTATCTTAGATTTTTCTTCTGTATCTACTAGAAAGCAATTACAATAAATAAATTTTTTTCTCTTATGGCAGACAGAGCATTTTATTGAACTGTAAAAAAGTTTCCTGAAGAATTTCACAGCCAAACATAATATAACAGCAAAGCTGTATTTTAGCTTAGTGTTTTTATATATTTTATTGCAAAGAAAAAACAAGGTCGGTATCAAGACCGAAAGGAAATATGTGGTTTCTCATTATTAGAATTGAATTCTAAAAATATAGTGTCAAATTTTTCACTAGGAAAAAAATAAGTGTCTGCAATATACCTTTCATATGCTGTTGATATGTCCTGAGATCATGAGAAAAACGTGAGTGATAAAAGTCAATGAACTTATCCAGAGATTCTTGAACCTCAAGAGATCATTCTAAACACAAGCAGTAACTAGGAAAAATATATTCTTACTTTCTTCTTTCAAAACTAATTTGGTTACCCTAAGCAATTTCATTATCACAGTGCTTGACACAAGAATGAAGTTTGTCAGTAAATCTGTTTACTTAAAAAATTTTCAAAACTCTTATTACTGTTTGGATTGTAATAAAAATAGAAAAGGAAGAGTAAAGTTAATTAATGCAATTTTCCTTTTTTTTTTTTTGTCTGAGGAAAGACAATCAATCAATTGCAAATTGCATATTCTAATTAACATCAAGAGGTTCTTAATTGAAAGAGAAGTTCTGCAACCAGAGCTGGTATTCATGAAGTACTTTTTGTAGCAAAAACAAAAGCTTCATCAGATTGCTATCATCTGTGCACCTCTCAGGGAAAACAAAAAAAACAGGAAACAGGCATAAGATAAAAATAGCCAATAGTGCTTTCACAGTCTGTACACCTAGAATGGTAATCAATGTAATAACCAACAGTTGCCAAATATCTCCACCTGGTTTCAGTGTCTCTTTAAGTGTAAATAAGCAAATGGAAAAATCATTTACAGGTACCTAATAACAAATTATGTTTGTTTTCTCTGTGTTTACATGCTTTGAGAATAATGCTGATATAATAATATCTGCATACTTGTTTATATTATTATTTTTTAATAATAGATGATGACAGTAAAGTGGTATAAATGGACGTAAGAATATCACATCTTTTAAATAAATAAATAATTGTAGTTATGCTCAATGTCTTGACAAAGAACCTTCAGCAGTGTTGTTAAACTGTTTTTATCAGTAAGAGTCGACTATAGCATTTGAAGTATATTTTGTTTCATGACAGAACCTCTACCCATATATTATTTAATGTATCTCTAAAACAGCTTGTCCTGTAAGGTCAAGGTGCAAGTGCAGGACGGTCTGTGTGTTTGCTAAATACTGTGATGTACGATATGGGGTATCATTATGTTATCAGAATACAAAAAATATTTTTCTCGTCTTTAAACTGAGTCTGAAATTACTTAGTGACATGGTTAGCCATAAAATTTTGCTCATATTCACCATGTATTTACTTTATATTTACTTAAAATGAAACGTTACAAGGTATTAGAGTTGCTAGTGAAAGAATGCTTATGAAGGAACATTTATTTGCAGGACAATAGCTTTTTTTCGTATTGAACAGTCTTGTCACTTGCTTGTGGGATATGATGCTCCACAGCATTAAAAATAGGGTACCAAGAGCTAATAGGTAGAAATTTCATATGAACACGGTTAAACAGCATGATTAGACTTAATTGCATGGTGCAACTGGGAAGATACACGTAGGATCCTGTGGCTCAGGCTTGTTAGTATAGTAGCATTTAATGACGCTTTTGAATAAATTCCGGTAAAGCTGGGCTTTAAACAGAAGTAGGATTCCATTAAGCCATGGAATCATAGGATTTTCCCAAACATCACTAGGGAGTGTTGTTGCACCTGTAAAGTCTAAAGGGAAAATCTTTCCTGAGAACAAGGAATTATCTTAACACTAAAAAATATTTTCACTTAATTCCAAATAACTATTTCTCTGAACAAAACTTATTATGAAAACTGTCTAAGATAGAAGATGAAGTAGGTGGTATTCTTTGCTCTGAGAAAGTACTACAACTTGTTAAAAGATGTATTAGGCCATGGAATTAATGAATTAAGTCTTGGTTACCGTGCAAGGACTTCCTGAAAATGTAGCCAATTGCACAATTAGATTTGAACACTTCCCTCAAACTGACCCAAATTGTTTTGTCCTTAAGAGCTAATTTCTTAAAGAATTTTTCATCAACATTAATTAATTGTTTCATGACCAAGTGGTATAACTGTGATACCAATCTTGAGTGCCACATTTGTTTGTCACTGAATATAAAACATAACTTGATTATGAATTATTATCTACCAGTACTCACTCATTCTGTACCAGAAAATCGCTGGCAGGCATCCTCTAATGTTTTGTAGATCAGCCATAGACTTCAAGCATGTCTGTACTGCAAAAAATACCAACTCTGTTAGATAAGACTTTAATGCCTTCTAGCATAAGACAGAAAAAATCTTCATAAAATTTTCATTTTATGAAAATAAAATGATAAAAGCATTCTCTTCTTTTCCAAAAATGGAAGAAGTATCAGAGAAAAGAATATTGAGGAGCTGAAAGAGTGTGTTATGATGTGCTCAGTATAAACATTTTCTTTCATAGTTAGAGAGTTTATAACCTTTTCAATTCATCAGCACTGTTATTGACAAAGTTTGGGCTATTAGACTAACTTTGGTACTGGTATAAATTTCTAAAAGTCAATTAAATTGTTATTTAGGGTTTGAGTTCAATGAGGTTGCTGAAATGCTTTCAGTAATATATGAGAAGGTTTTGTAATGTTGCAAGAGTTTCCTTTGGTCTGCATAATTATGTTAAAATACATAAAAGAAAGCAGTTTGCAATCAATTTGTTGAAAAACCTGAATCTTAATACTTATTTATTTTAAGATAAGTTATTCTCTTGTGACTTTAAGAAATTTTCTTGACAGAAAAGTACTGAATACTTATGTAATTGATCTCTGTCTAAATTTACTTTAAATTTACTTTAAATTTACTGACTAATGCTTGAAGTTCTAAGAGAGAAATACAATTTTTAATCTTTGGGTAAATGAAAATACATTTATTGATGTCTATAATTCTGTTCTACATAATCTATAGAAGGTACATTTGATTTCCCAACAACAAAAAATTAATTACTTTTGACTTAAAATTCTGCTGTGAATTGAAAATAAACAGTTGGGGTTTTTTTGTTTGGTTTTTTGGTTTGTTTTTTTTTTTTGCTTTTCCTAAACCTTCAGTTTCTTTAAAAAACAAACAAACAAACAACAAAAAAATTTAAAAAATCCCCACACATCCTCACATTATCATAGAATGGTTACAGCTGGAAGCGTCTTTCAAAGATCATCTAGTTCCAACTCACTACCCACTAGATCAGGTTGCTCAAAGCCCCATCCGGCCTGGTCTTGAACACTTCCAGGGATGGGGCATACACAACTTCTCTGGGCAACCTGTTCCAGTGACTCAGCACTCTCACAACGAAAAGTATCTTCCTGATATCTAATCTAAATCTCCCCTCTTTGAGTTTAAAACCATTACCCTTCAGCCTATCACTACATGCCCTTGTAAAAAGGCCCTCTCCAACTTTCTTGTAGGTCCCCTTCAGATACCAGAAGACTGCTATAAGGTCTCCCTGGAGCCTTCTCTTCTCCAGGCTGTACAATCCTGACTCTCTGAGCCTGTCTTCATAGGAGAGGTGCTCCAGCTCTCTCATCATCTTCGTGGCATTCCTCTGAAACCTCTCCAATGAACCCATGCCCTTCTTGTGCTGAGGACTCCAAAGCTGGATGCAGTAGTCCAGATGAGGCCTCATGAGAGCAGAGTAAAAAGGGAGAATCACCACCCTCGACCTACTGGCCATACTTCTTTTGATGTAGCCCAGGATGAGTTTTGTTTTCTGGGCTGTGAACATGCATTGCTGGTTCACGTTGAGCTTCTCATCCACCAACACACCCAAGTCCTTCTCCTCAGGGCTGCTCTCAATCCACTTTGTGGCCAGCCTGTATTTGTGCATCCCAAGTGTAGAATCTTGTCTTTTGTCATATTTTAGAATCCGCTGGTGTCTTTGGAAAATCAGTCTGTACTCAGTCCTGTTAGAATTATAAATTAAACCCTGGCAGTATACAGCATACACTGAGGATATGGGATTAGATTCCAAAATAACTTTTATTTGTGTCAGAAGGCAATACCTTGTTAGACTGGTCACTTGAACAGAAGTCCATCTCACCTTATCAACGGTATGTCAAGTGTCTAAAGAAATCTGTTTACCAGGGCTCCCTTTTGGCTCTGTGGAAGGAGAAGATGCTTACCTAAAAGTAAGTCATACCATCCTGAGAAGGATACATAAAGTAGCTGGTATGAGCAGGTGATGTAAATCATGGTTTCAGGACTTTTTTTCTTTTTTACTATATCACAAGACTAGAAAGTGGGATCTAACTAAACACATGACATTTGGACAAAACATTAGTAGTAAACTTGCTTCCTGCCAAACAACACTGTAGCATGTTACTACTACCTCCACAAGATGGAATATGGCCAGAATTAAAACTAATGGTTTTGGAGGTTGTTTTTTTGTTTTGATTTGGTTTTGAGATGAAGGAGGAGGAGGACACTAGAAAGGTGGTGATCCTTGCTTCAAGGCAAACATAAGCTTTTATTCAATTTGAATTTGGAATATGCTGCAAAGAAAAAATGATCATGTAAAATGCATTCATCAGACAGAAAATGAACAGATATTTTTCTGTTATCATATATTAATGAATAAATGACACTATCATTTATTACAGATCAAAAATAGATAATTAATAGCTTTAATTCCACTTGCCAAATTTCTGCAGTTACACAAAATTGTCAGTCTAATATATAAATCAAATATTCTCTGTGTCAACTTTCTATGAATGTTGAAATCTTGTAATTATTACTCTCTAATTAAGGTGTACAGAGTATGTATTATCAATGCAATATTTTGGCACTATATTATTAGAATAATTGCATCCAAAAGCAATTTCAGCTTCTTCCATTTTGCTTTCTTAGCTGTTTTATTACTTGAACTAATTTTTTGTTTGAGAACTACCTGCCGCTTATTTACTATAAACAATTCTTTCTATAGAGACAAGCTCTCAAACAAACAAAAAAAAAATCATTTTTATTTACAGCTGAAGGTTTATGAAACATCTTTTGCAAAGTTTTGGAGTTAGTAAAGTTCAAGGTCAGTAATACTTGTAGGTGCAATAGAGAAAATCCTTGGCCTGTGAGAAAAAAATCAGGCAAATAATGGGAAAGAAATGTCTCAGTGTGGAGATAGGGAGAACTTCCCTTGGATGTGGAAGCATTTGCATGTGTGTAAATGCAGGAATGCAGAAAAGTCCAGATTACAGATCAGGACATCAGTTATTTTCTGCTTCACCCTTTCCATCTTATTTGTCTTTCTGCAATTTGCGATGACTTTCACTGTGCTAACAGCCAAAAACAATGACCAGAAGAAGCACCAGCCCACGTTTCCCTGACAGGTGGTCATACCTAGTGGAATCCTGAAACTAGAGGACTAAATCTTGGGCAAAAATAAACTGTATTCTGGATGGTCTGCATGGCATTTCCTCTTCCATTTCTGCATGGTCATGACCTAATTTTTCTGTGAAGTCCCGTAAGTCAACATGTCCGCTTATTTAACTGTTTATACTTCTACTGTTTTAGCATAGACTTGTATTCTATACCTATATTTAAGCCAATATTGTGAGGACAACATTGGCAGATAATTTCCACAACTTGTGATATTCAGAAAAATAAATGAAGTATAAAAGAAAAGAAACAATGGCCATGGGCAGCTGGAATTTTGTTTGCTGCTAACACCTTTACTGAGAAATCATTAGGATCACTTTCTTTCTCCTCTATGTAGAAAACTAGGCACTTGTAGGGCGTGGTATAAATAACCTGTTTAGATGTCTACCGTAGACCAAGGAGAACTAAAACATGAAAATCCCTGCTTCTCTACATTCGTAACAGTAGTAGCCTGAAGTGACTCTTGTTAACAATGAAGATGTCATCAATCAAAGCAAAGAAATCTCACGTTCAGTCTCTGTAGTCCCAGATTAGTCTCACATTGGAATAAACTCATTTTTAAAGGTCAACTAGAATTATATATTATGCATTCTAATATATATTACTTTTACAGATATATGTGTTTATACGTAAACTTGTATGTAGCTTTCATTTAGGATAGTAAACATGGTAACAAAATGGGAGTTTTATTATTTACTATGTTTTTGATGCCTTCAGAACTTAAGCAGAATTTTCGGTTCTGTTCTTATGGTGTTTACTGTTTTTGATGTAATTAAAACACTACTATTTTAAATCACAAGGCACTGATATACATTGATAAGTGTCAAATTTTAAAAGAATTTGGATTACTTTCAGGGGTCTGTTTTCTGCTGTAACATGTAAGAACTTCAAAGTGGTTTAATCTAAAACATTAAATGTGCTTGCCCATCAGCCTAAGAGGGAGGGAAGTGTGGCTAGGAGTTAAGGAAAGGAAGTATTGCAGAATACCATATTGTTTATCTGAAACGGTCTAACTGTGATGGTACAGGCCTTGCTAACTATAGATAGCTAGAGTCCATTTGTGCCCTACCATTCTCCTATTTTCAGTAAGGTTCTTTTTTTTTTATTTTGTTTAAAGGTATTGTAATGTCTATTGATAACTTCAAAATCAGGGTTTGTACAATGCCATTTATATCATAGAATCATAGAACGGTTAGAGTTGGAAGGGATCCTAAAGATCACCTGATTCCAATGCCCCTGTCATGGGCAGGAACACCTTCCACTAGACTAGGTTGCTCAAAGTCCCATGCAACCTGTCCTTTATATATATCCCTCACTATATCACAACAGTAACATGTCTAATCTTTTTTTGATAGAATCAGAGAAAACAAGTCTGTACAAAATTCTTTACATTATATAACTCCTGTCCATCAGATATGCTATACACTTACGGAATTTTCTAACAAGGTTTCATTAAAAACTATAGTAATCATCAGCAGGCTCAAATGCTAAGCAAGAAATAGCTGACAAATTTATGGTCAAGTTTCAGAAACATTTTCAATTTTACATGGCCATTCTTCACTTGTGCAGTTCATTTCATCTGTACAAATAATAGTTATCCACTGAAAATGTAATCATAATTAGTTGGACTAAGATAGTTGCTTAGTGTCTCAGAGCAATGCATTATTTCCGTTGTAGACTGATGAAGAAGGAAACATGAACTTTACAGACCTGGAGGCAAAGGCTGACAATTTCTTTTAGAGCTCAAAAAGGATGAAAGGAGAAATATATTATTTTCATCTGAAGGTTTCAAACTTGGAAGCGGGGGCAGGAAAGAAAAAATGTTTGCATGTAACATTTTTCTTTATGTTAACTAGAAACAAATGCCAGATAAACTTGTATCCAGTACGTTATAATTCAAGCAATATTTTATACATCCAGCTGTAAGAGAAGAGTAACAGCAAGAGCTAAAAGTTCTTGATTTGTTTCTTAATTTTCTACTGTTTTTTTTTTTCTTCTCTGCCTTTTAAAGGTCTTTTCAGAGTGTACAGAAAGAAACTAGAACAATAATTTGACACTGTTATGAATATCAATATCATTACAGAAACAGGTTAGGGATAAACTAACTATGCATGTCTTCTCTGTTGTGGACTCAAGCTAAAACCAAATCCAAAGTATTCCTTAAAATGATGCAAAAGGCAAAGCCTTTTCAAGATGGATAATGAAAGAGGAGAAGAGGGGTGACAGTATATTGTCTTTCTAGAACAGTACTGTAGAGAAAACTTTAATGTTATAGCAAAACCGCACAAATGTCTTATATCCCCAATCCTGTAACTTATAATACAGTGGATTATTTTTAAACAACACCCGAAAATAAATAGCAGGAATTTTTTGATTGCTTTCAAGACTTTGTGCATATTTTGTTCAAGGCTGTTATTATAAACTAATTACTGCTACTGAAACGGCTATAGGGATGTTCAAAGATCTCTCTGCAGGCAGAATAAAAAGATTTGGTGCACCTGAGGTTTAAACTCAAATAATCACTCAGGGGTTAGTCTTCACTGTGATTGTTTTCTCAAGAGAACTGAAGGGATAAATTAATCTGAATGAAAACAGTTCTCAAATATCAGGCATAATTTTCTACACTGTTGTGACGAGATATCTTTGGAGGCACTACATGAATGAGTATGTACCCACAGAGAGACAAAGTGGAGGGTTATATTTCACTGCAAATGACTCAAGAAAGAAAATGTCTAACACTGATATTAATAAAAAGGTATGAGGAGGAGCAGCATATTTACTGTGACTGCAAAGGAGTTTGTTTTGTTTTTATTTTTTTCTTTTTAAAGAAGTTTGCATTTTAAGAGACAAAATACAAAGATATGACATTCTTAAAAACATGTTTTGGTTGGGGAAGTAAACCAACATGAAACTGTTCTTAGATTTTGAATGATAACTCTCTGTTCCATCCCTGCAAATTAAATATAGAAACAATTGGGCCTGTGTTTTACTGATGATATTGTACTGGTGAGAACATAACTGTGCTGTAACAAGACATTGTCAGTCATCATGAAAAATTCTTGTCTTTTCTGGTTTCTAGCGCTGTCATTTTAAAGTGAAGCTCGATAACAAATTCTCTTTAGATTACCTGAACAAAGAGCTGGTTCAAGGTCTTTGCACTCCTAGTCTCTAATTTAATTGTTTACAGCAGGCTTTAAATAAATTTTACATTTTGCATGATATTTGCATAGGACATTTATTATAGGGCTCTGTGATTGTGGTCTACTGCAGTATATGGTCTGTGTCCGAGTACTGAGGAGAAGTGACACTGGTATTCACCTCTCAAGTCTTAAAACAAACTATATTTCCAGTCATCTGTTCCAAAACAGGTAACACTTTTTTGTCCTAACAAATGTAAGCTTCTGGTTTCTAAGCTTTTTACTTGTTTATTATAGAACACAGGCATGGTAAATCTGACCTTCTTAAATAATCATGCATTCATGTCCTAGTTTTGTTGACTGGAGTTCCAGGTTACAGTTAAAGTACATAGAATATGTATAACCGCAACAAAGAAAAAGTGCCTCACATCTCTCTATTTTATATCAAACTGTCATAGCAAGTAAACTGCTAATTCCAAAATATAGAGTTGGCAATAAAAAGTCTATGTAAAGTAGCATATTTTACTGATTTAGGTAGCAACCATTAACTAGTTCGTCTGCAACAGATTTCAAAACATGACTCATGAAGCCAAAATAAGTATTAAAAAATATCGGCTATACAGTGTCTTTATGTTTCTAAATTAATTTACTTTTATGCTTAATTTTGTGAGAGCTTTTCCTTCTCAGTAAGAGGAAGCATAAATGTAAAATATACACAAACAGGGAAAACAGACAGGACTGCTGAACAAAGGTCATGGGATAGTGTGACAGGAAAGGCTCACAAAGCCAACAAAATAGACCCTGGGAATGGTCACCTCCAGCACCTGCATGTTGGAAGAGAGGTACCTACAAGGCACCACTGTGGAGAAATACCCCAAACTCTCACCAGGAACAGAATTACACTGATTGTAAATTAATGGATAATTTATATCGCTGAGTGCTGGGTTCTTTTAAAATCTTGATGGTTCCTGCTGTGTCTGCGGGCAGTATAGTGTACATTCTGGGCCATGCCACCTGAGTTACTGGTTAGGAAGGAGACTGCATTTTTTTAAATGCAGGGCAATTGCTCTCACCAGTTAGAGGGACAGTGCACCATAAAGTGCTTTCTCCATGCAATGCTCAGTCTCCCTTCCCACATACCCCTCCCCCAGTTCATCCTGCAAAGAAAGATTACTAAACGCAAACATAATATGTTACCGTGATCTTTCCTTGAAGAAATTCCCAGTTGTCTGGTTCTGTCTCTTCATTCTGTGAACAGCTGCACAATTGAAGGTCTGGTATTTCAGTTTCCATGTGACTGACCAGCATTTGATTATCTGCAATCAATTATTGCACATTTAACTTCTTGGTGCTCTGTTCTAGTCTACTTTAGCTAAGAACTAACATAATATCTTGTTGGTTTTTTTGGGGTTGAGTTTGGGGGGTTTTTTTCATTTTTTTTTATTTAATGTTTTTCCTCTGAAGTACATACAACAAAAGCTGTAGGAAATTCATGCTGTGAAATAACAGAGCAAAATACATTTCTTTCACTGCAAAGGAGAATAGGCTAGAATATCGCAGACAGAGTTTTTTATCACTCAAAAAGTGATAAAATCAGGATCAGGAAACAAGCAGACCAACTTTTTCCTCAGACAGGGTGTTCTTGCCTTTCAGTTTTCTGAGACTCGCTCACTGCTGCCAGCTCTACCTATTTTAGAGATAGAGTAGGGGTTTTAGTAGTACTCCACCTTACTTTTTTGAGTGAAGTTCAACTGACTTGCAGGCTATATGGAATTCTTGGAGAATAACTGCTGTTCATGCAGAGGCCTCTTTGTGTGATATACCGAGTACATAATGGCAAGATAATTTAAGCAAGCCAAAAAAGTCAAGACTTAGGATGCATAATACCAATATATACTACTATTTCTGGTTTTGTCAATATTGACAGCTCTGCTGTTTTTCATCAGTGGGACCCAAAACCTTTGGACTGCTAAATCTAATGAGTAAAGGTTGTTTCTGCCGTATGGTAGGTAGTCTGGGATCCAGATTTGCATCTGAACTGAGTTTCATTTCTAAAGAACCATTTTAGAACTGCAGGAGCAGTTACCATGGCTCAGTCTCCATGACCAATGTTGAACCTAAACTAAGGCCTGTGCTATGTTTTAGCAAGCATGTTGATTCAGCATTTACTTGAAAGCCAAAGTGAGTGGTATGAATGAAGCCACAATGTATTAGGTTGTGGCCTTTGACTTCTAAGTTTGGGGGGTTGTGTTTCTGTGTAATGTTGGATCGGGGAAGGTAGTGTTGTTGTTTGATTGTTTTTTAAATTATATTAGGAACTATTGACCAGAAGATTAGCTCTTCAGTGTATACAGTAGCTGTTTGGGTAGGAAGATCAGCCGTTTTTAAAGAATCGTGTTTCCTTCTGTTACTTTGTTTATTGACTTATAAGCATTCACAGCACTTTTTAAAGTATTATTTGGACACAGGCATTTCTTACTTACGCTACATTATAAATCCTTCACTTTGTGTGAACCTTTCACATTCAGAGAGTACTGATGTGCCTTGACTTCCAGACAGGCAAGGGCACAGTGGAGTGCTGCCTTGCCAGACTGCACAGCTGCACTGGTAGCAATTGCCAGCTCCTCAGTAACTTCACTGTAAATAAAGCAGTCTCTGAGCAGTTTGGATTTGTTGTTCAACATGACAGTAGCTCGGTACTGGAGAGGCATTTGAGCAGTTGTCAGCCCTGGAAGGCACACCTGTTTTTTCAATGTTTGAGACTTTTTCTGTTCTCTGTATTATTTTTAGGGGCATGAGGTTCACAGCTTCTTGGATTCATGTTGCTCTCATGGATCATTTATCATATGTGCTAGGTTTTTGATCTCTGTAAAATTTACCCTTTCATATAAAGTAGTATATACACCATTTTGAAAATTTGATAACTCCTGCTTAGTTTTAGGTTCACATCAGGACTGGATTCTGAGTGGTAGCTCTAAAACTAGATCTGCTGCCTTCTTTCTACTTTTGTTGGTTTTTAGTTATTGTGAAGTCTCTTACCCAAGTAAAAGTTCTATTAATGAATTTACAACATATTTCATTGTAAATGAAATCAAAATTAGTATTATACTGAAATACCTTTTTCTTCTCCATTTTTAATTTTTCCATGCAATTGTAAAAGAAATTAGTGCATTTCTGTTACCATGGCACTATAGTTCATTGTTACTAAAGCTGGCTTTGCAATGTAATGAAACTGTGACATGAGAACCTTGAATACACAGACCTCTTTTTTTAAGGTAGATATCTGTATACTATCCATCTTAAAATCTGCAAGGTGAAAGAAACAAAAATATGTGAATGTCTTGCTTTTAGACCATTCAAATGTCATACCATCCAAATGTCAAAGGACAAATAACCAATTAATTTCATTTCTGGTGGAAAAGATTACAGAAAATTAACAACTTAATGAAGTTAAGACAAAGTAAGTTTCCTATGTGTCGAAATGTAGAAAATATAAAGCCTTATAAATGACATCTTGATCTGCAATAGATACAGGAGGGGAAAACCAAGGTAATATATCAGAGAAACCTAATCAATACTGTAGAAATCTATGACAGAGACATGAGTTGTTACAAATAGAGCTGGAAGAACAGAAGAGCTCTAAAGAATTGAATCTAACTGGATAAAAGGATACAGTAAGGAACTGTATATGAAACCTAAGGAATATGACAAATTTACATGAGAAGGAACATTATAAAAATGTTATAAAATGATAATCTATGAAAGTAAAGGAACAACATAACATGCCAGAAAGATTACCCTCTGGACATGTTTGCTAGACTGCACCCCAGGTGTACAAGACTTCTGTGATGATTAGTGACAGCTTTGATGTTTTTAGCTGTTGAGGAGTCTCAGTAGAAAGGTTTCTGGTAGGCTTGTACATGACAGCATGTACTTTTGCAGGGGGGGGGTGTGTGTGTTCATGTAAGGCAATTGAGATTTCAAAGAATACTACACAAAACAAAAACAGTATAGGTTATTCACTATCAAGATAATAATGGCAAGACGTGGGGATTTTGCTGTCTCCGAACTGTCAGGGACTAACACATGACTACTTAGGGTGAGCTTGAAAAGAGGTATGTTGGAGAAAGGCCCTTTGCAAGGTAATTTCCACCACCCCTTGCCCCATTTTCCACTCCATATTTATGAAATATCCTTTCCTCATTAGTACTCTCTAAGCAATGAAAAAAACATACTGTTCTTTATTTGTATGATATTGTTCTCAAACAACAATGGTGTAATGCTGCTGTTGTGTTACTACGTGTTACTAATGAGACAGTGACAGAAAAAAAAAAACCAAACTATTTTAGTCAGTTTTTTTAAGGTCTGTCAGGAATGGACCCAGTTATCCTCAAGATGTCATCCGCTCTATGTAACGATATGAGACATCACATACAAAAAACATAAAAAGAGCAGAAAAGTAGTAAGCAATTAAAAGGAGCAAAAAGAATTACAATAGTGGAATTACGTTATCTACGTAAGATTTTAGAACATGAATACATGTCCTGCATCTTTGGGAGGAAAGAGCACAACACAATATGAAACATAGTTACCAAGCTATTTAAAATTATAGGTGGTTTTACAGTTCGCCTTTCTACTAGTTGAAATTAAAGAAATTCCTGGCTTTTGTGAGAAGGCATAAGACATTTCTTCTCAGAACGATATTCCAAACAACAAAGCCTAATTTAATTTCATTACTTCTCTGTATAAACTAAGCTTCTAGTTGAAATAAAATGAACCATATTTTTTTCTAAAATCCTGTTACATTTTTTTTTTTACACTATAATCCCATCTAAACTCTGTCTGACTCCAGTACAAAATTTCCCTTTTTCCTCTCTTCACTACTGATATAGTCAGAGAATAACTTTTGAAAGAAAGAGTTATGACTCATCATCTAATCCTAATGGAAGACGTGTTTGGGGAAAAGAGCCCTACCTCTTCACAGCAGTTTGTGTATTGAGTTTGATGGCTTCTCAACTTTAACTATTGTGGGGTTTATTTTTCCTTTTTTTTTTAAATCGTAGAATCATAGAATCACAGAATCACAGAATAGTTTGGGTTGGAAGGAACCTTTAAAGGTCATCTAGTCCAACCTCCCCTGCAATGAGCAGGGACATCATGATTTGGCTTCTTACAGCTCAACACCAGGGTCCCTCCCTCTCCCTGCCAGCCCCAGCAGACACTCCACACTCACTGTCATAGATGACCTGGAGGTTCTCCGGGCGCCCATCCCTCAGCTGCTGCCCACGAGCCCTAGGCACGCACAGCCTGTCACCCCAGCAGCTCGGCTTCCCCCTACCATGAAGTCCAAGGCCTGTGGGCGCCCAGCCCTGCATCTGGCAGTCAGGGCTTTGCAGGCGCCCAGTGGATTCGGCAGCAGCCGAACCTTTGGACGGGGAGGGATACCCAGCTGGGTTGTGGCTCATCAATGAACCTGACAGCCACTAGCACAAGGTCTGCTGTGGGCTCCACAGGTACAGCAGGCTCTGCTGCAGGTAATCCTCTGCTCTGCTGCTGCTATCCGCCAGCTGAAGAGAGCACAAGGGGACAGGGTTGGCCCAGACCCTCCCTCTGCACCCAGCACTGGCCTTCCCAGGTTCTAACATGAGCTCCAGTCACTGCCCTGGCCAGAGAGGCCTCTTCTCCCTGGCCAGGAAAAGGGCAGTGTGGACAGAGCACGGAGACATTTCAGGAGCATGTGGGTCATTGGTGACCAGCAACTTCTGGTTGATGCCGGCACCTCTGTCTCTCTCCTGGCTGTGGGAAGAGCTTGTGGAGCCAGAGGTGGCCCTGGCTGGGAGGGGCTCCTGAGGACTCTGCAGATCTTGGCTGTGACCTTGGCTCTCTTTCTTTCTGCCCCAGCCCTTGAAGACGTGATGAATGACAGCAGCCTCTGGGTGTCTTCTCTGGCAGCTCAAGCCCTGCTAAACCTGAAGACAGTGATGAAAGAGCCTCCCTCCAAATTCCACCTGGAAGCGCTGTATTCCTGGCTCCAGAGGGCGTAGAGGAAGAGGATCCTGCCCTGGGAGAAGGCTGCCTGTGCTGCTGGCTATTCTGGCTCTAGAGCCTGAAGAAGCAGCCAAATGCTGTGGCAGGGCAGCAAGAGGAACGCTTTGGATAACAACCTAGGATGGAAGTGGGAATCCTGCAGGCCAGAAGCAGAGGCCGGAGCACAGCCAGCTGGCCTGTTTCTCCCAGCTTTTAATAAGAAGATGGTGGAAATTCACATGCTGTTTGAGTTCTTCCCCGTCCTGCACTGCCTCACAGCCCCAGACACCCATGGGGAGGGCCTACTCTGCTGGGCCACCCACACGCCTTGCAGAGCCCCGCTGCCCGATGACAGCTGGAGGGGCCAAATTGGGGGTGTTTGTGTATGGAATCGGCCATATTGGCGCACATTGCTCCTCCACCACCTGCTGAGCAGACTGGCAGTTCCTCCCCCAGGTACGCTCAGGGTGCTGGGAGGTATGGAGAGTGGCCCCACCAATGGTAGAATCCCCACAAGAAGGCCAGAGGCACTGGATGTGGCGACATCCATGTGCATGTGGGCTCAAGGGTAATATCTCTATGGATTAGCCAAGCAGTAGGTAGGACTGTGGCATGGGGCCGAGAATCACAGAATCTCAGACTAGCAGGGGTTGTAAGGGACCTCTGGAGATCAGCCCAATCATCTGCCAAAGCAGGGTCACTGAGAACAGATTGAACAGGAACGCATCCAGGCGGGTTTGGAATATCTCCAGAGAAGAAGACTCCAGAACCTCTCTGGGCAGCCTCTTCCAGTGTTCTGGCACCCTCAAAGTAAACAAGTTTCTCCTCATAATGAGAGGCAATTTCCCGTGTTCCAGTTTGTGCCTGTTGCCCCTTGTCCTGTCCCTGGGCACCACTTAAAGGAGTCTGGCCCCATCCTCTTGACACCCGCCCTGTAGATATTTATAGAATCCTAGAATCACAGAATCATCACAGTTGCGGAAAACCTTTAAGATCACCAAGTCCGAGCATTAACCCAGCAATGCCAAGTCACCACTAGACCATGTCCCTCAGCACCACGTCCACATAGCTTATAAATACCTCCAGGGATGGAAACTCCACCACTTCCGTAGGCAACAAGTTCCAATGCTTGACAACATTTTCATTGAAGAAATTGTTCCTAATATCCAATCTAAACCTCCTCTGGTGCAACTTGAGGCTGCTTCCTCTTGTCTTCTCACTTCCTAACTGGGAGAAGAGACCACCCCCTCCCTACAACCTCCTTTTGGGAGTTGTAGAGAGCTGTAAGGTCTCCCCTCAGCTTCATTTTCTCCAGGCTGTACAACCCCAGTTCCCTCAGCTGTTCCTCCCAAGACTTGTGCTCCAAATCCCTCACCAGCTTGCTCAGTGGTTTATGTCTAAAGGATTATAGATATGCAATCAATCCTTTTGTATCACTTAGCTAAGATTTCAAAGTTTAGCATGTGATAAATCACTTATAGAATCATAGAATGGTTAGAGTTGGAAGGGATCTTAAAGATCATCGGGTTCCAAATCCCCTGCCATGGGCAGGGACACCTTCCACTAGATCAGGTTGCTCCATCCAGTTTGGCCTTGAACACTTCCAGGGATGGGGTGTCCACAGCTACTCTGGGCAACATGTTCCAGTGCCTCATCACCCTCACAGTAAAAAATTTCTTTCTAGTATGTAATCTAAATCCCCCCTCTTTCAATTTAAAACCATTACCCCTCTTCCTATCGCTACACTCCCTGATAAAGGGTCCCTCCCCATCTCTCCTGTAGGGTCCCTTCAGATACTGGAAGGTGGTTATAAGGTCTCCCCGGGGCCTTTTCTTCTCCAGGCTGAACAACCCCAGCTCTCTCAGCCTATCTTCACAGGAGAGGTGCTCCATCCCTCCAATCATCTTCATGGCTCTCCACTGGACTGGTTCCAACAGGTCCATGTCCTTCTTATGTTGGGAGCCCCAGTGCTGGATGCAGTATTCCAGGTGAGGTTTCACAAGAGCGAGTAGAGGGGTAGAATCACCTCCCTTGATCTCCTGGTGTGGCAGTGTGCTCTCCCCCTTCTTCCCCCCCTCACCCCACCCGGCTCCTGCTCAAGCCATAACCACCAGTGGGAGTTGTGATGAGTTGCACCTGGACTTTGGGGAATGGCTGGCAACATAACCAAACATTGTCTGGAATGGGGACCTAGATATTTTGTTGCTATACAAATATGACTATAGGTCAATTATCTTACTCTATAAATAGCAGACAGCCGAAGAGCCCTTTGAGCTCTCCTGCACACCAGGATCTCCCCTTAAGCAGGGACACCCGCTTGAGGTTACTCCTTGAGGTTTAGAGATTCCTTGCCACAACAGATCTTCGCTAAGTGACAAATAGCATGCTAAACTTTGAAATCTTGGCTAAGTGATATAAAGGATTGATTGCGCATATATAATCCTTTAGACATAAACCATTGACCAAGTCTGGGACTAGGACTGGATCCAGCGACACCTAGACTCCTCTCTGAGAAGGAGTTTAGAAAGCAAGGGGGTCCTTTCTGAACCTCGTGACTCAAAAAGAGGGTCTCCTTGGCAACTTGTCTGACCCTGTCCTCTATGCAGTAAATAACCAAGCATACCTTGCCATCGAATCTCATAAAACACTGTTGCATTCACTACCAACTTTGTTAAATCACAGTTTTCTATTAATAAATTTTTCACTACTTCTCTCTCTTGCGAGTGAAGTTAATCACTCCACGATAGCTGGTCACACTTCTTTTGATGCAGCCCAGCATGCTGTTGGTTTTCTCTGCTGCAAGCACACATTGCCTGGTCATGTTAGACTTCTCATCCGCTAACAAACCCAAGTCCTTCACCTCAGGGCTGTTCCCAATCCACTCTCCGCCCAGCCTATGTTTGTCCTTGGGATTGCCCTGACCCATCTGCTGAACCTTGCACTTGGCCTGTTTGAACTTTGTGAGGTTTGCACAGGCCCACTTTACAAACCTCTGGATGGCATCCCTTCCCTCCAGTGTGTCAACTGTTCCATACAGCTTGGTGTTGTCAGCAAACTTGCTGAGGGTGCACTCAATCCCACTGTCTATGTCTCCGACAAAGATGTTAAGTGGCACTGGGCCCAGTGGAACACCACTCGTCACTGGCTTTCACTTGGACATCGAGCCATTGACTACAACTCTTTGAGTGTGGCCATCCAGCCAATTCCTTATCTACTGAGTGGTCCATCTATCAAATCCATGTCTCTCCAATGTAGAGACAAGGATGTCATCTGAGGCAGTGTCAAATTCCTTGCATAAGTCCAGGTAGATGACATCAGTTGCTCTTCCCTTACCCACCAATGCTGTAATGCCACCATATAAGGCCACCAAATTTATTAGGCATGATTTGCCCTTGGTGAAGCCATGTTGGCTGTCACCAATCACCTCGTTGTTTTCCATGTTCCTTAGCAGTTTCCAGGAGGATCTGCTCTACGATCTTGCTGGGTACAGTGGTGAGACTGACTGGCCAGTAGTTATCCGGGTCTTCCATTTTTTCCTTTTTAAAAATGTGGATTTTATTTCCCTTTTTCCAGTCAGTGGGAACTTTACTGAACTGCTATGACTTCTTAAATATGATGGATGTCTCTGAGCCAGACTACAAAGCCACAGTAAGAAAGAGACATTGCAAATTTGCTCATGACACATAGTTTCTCTTAATCTCTAACAAAGGATTGTTACATCTTAATGTTTTGGCAGTCTGCAATGGCAGTCTGCCATTGTTTGTGCCCAGGTGGCCAAGAAAGCCAATGGCATCATGACTTGTATTAGTGCGACCAGCAGAAGTAGGGAGGTAATTGTCCCCCTGTACTCAATGCTGCTGAGGCCACACCTTGAGTATTGTGTCCGGTTTTGGGCACCTCAATACAAGAGAGATATCGAGGTGCTGGAGAGAGTGCAGAGGAGGGCAACGAAGCTGGTGAAGGGCCTGGAGCATAAATCTTATGAAGCGCAACTGAGGGAGCTAGGACTGCTTAGTTTGAGGAAGAGGAGACTGAGGGGAGACCTCATCACTCTCTACAACTACTTGAAAGGACATTGTAGAGAGGTTGGTGCTGGTCTCTTCTCATATGTATTTAGCAATAGAACGAGAGGGAATGGTTTAAAGCTGCAACAGGGTAGGTTTAGACTGGACATTAGGAAACAATTCTTCACAGAAGGAGTGGTCAGACACTGGAATAGGCTGCCCAGGGAGGTGGTTGAGTCACCATCCCCGAATGTGTTTGAGTTATTTAGATGTGGTGTTGGGGGATATGGTGTAGGGGAGAACTTTGTAGAGTAGGGTTGATCGTTGGACTCAATGATCCCAAGGGTCTTTTCCAACCTGAATTATTCTATGATTCTATGATTTTGGGGTTTGAAAGATTGATATTTTTTTTGTGCTTTTGTTATGTTTGTGGATTTTATTTTTTTTTTCTTTTTTTGGGAGGAAACAGACAGGAGTTTTGACTTTTTTCAGTTTACCTCTAGTTTTGTTTTGTTCTTTTATTTATTTTCATATTTGAATGGAATTTCCTTTACAAGTGAGAACTTATGGAATATAGGAAAGAAGAGTGGGAATAATTTCCTTTTGTTTCTTGAAATATTTCATGTCCTGTGATTACATGATAGTGTAACAGAGCCACAGTTAAGCTCTGTTCCACTCACCTACTCACCCCTCATTTCCTGCACTGTCACTTTCATTTAAAATAAGAGTTAAAATTAATGATAAACACAGACAATGAATAATTAATAAACTAAATAACTAGTGCTAAAGACTAAATGAAGATATTTTATGAACCATGAAAAAGACTCATCATTTTTAGTGACTGCAAATTCATGTATTAATTTTTTTTTCCTAATGAGAAAGTTTCTAAGCCACTGAAACTACATCTCAGTTAAAATATATCAAGGGAAAGTTATTAAGCAGTTATTTGTTGTCAGCTGCATAACATACACACATTCTCTGTGAAATTTATCACACTGTTTAAGTAGTTGTGGAAAACTAAAAGTATCTGACACAGAAAGGATAGAAAATATTGCTAGTTTTAATGTCTAAATATAGCACATCAAGAAATATTTTTGCTCCAGGTTACTGTCAATTAACTGTGAATCATAGGAAGAAAATACAATATGCTGCAGCAGTATCAGGAACCATGACAATTCACGTGTAATAATACTTTGAGGGCCTTATTCTATATAATTTTCATATTTTTATTTCAAATTATCCTGATAGGAAGTTATACGTGCAGGAAGAGAGAAGGAATATAAGGAATGCAGGCATAGTTATTTTGCATTCAGATAGTGATAAGAGAGCTAAATACCACAGGGCTGAAGTGTTCTCTGCTCAGGATGATGTCAGCTTCTGCACAGACCTTCACTTTGATGTTATAAGAGTCTGTATGAAGGAAACAAAAGTGGTCTCCCGATTTTTGAGGGAAGCGTCCAGTCTAGTGACTGCAGAGCCCTACATTGCTGCATGTACGTCATATGCCCAGTTTAATTTTTACTCTTGTCAAAGGCCTACAACTATTCCCTGCCTCCTGCTAACTTTCTGCTTTGCTTCCTTTCAGTCTCTTTCATGCTCTCTTAGCTTGCAGCTTCATTCAGCTCTCCATTTATTGGCAGCTTTTACTGCACTCCGTGCTCTCCTGTCTTAACCCTCCAGTTCAAAACACTCACATGCTGCACCCTAAATGCCACCTTCTCCTGATTCTCCCTGGACTCTTTGCTTCTTTATTCCCCCTTCATACACAGAGGGATACTTCCTCCATTCAGACAGAAATAAAATGCTGATGTAAGACATGAACCTAATATGAAAATGTCAACCTGAATCTTTACAATGACACTTACAAGTAATCAGCTCCAGGACATATAGATCTCTCTCTCTTTAATAGATGGATTTCTTCTGTAATTGAGCTGAATATCTCAAGATTCTAGTCTTTGAATCTGTGACATATTCGTGTTTAGGACATCCAGTATATTTCTTCCTTAAGTTTACTTCTATATAGCTTTCCACATTTTTCTCCCATGGTCTTATATAAATACTTTCCACAGGTTAAACAACTTAACAGATTGCATCTTCCTTTTCCTGTACAAAATGTGGAATATACAGGATGAAGGATGATGTGATACATACATTTTATTAGTTTTTGTTTAGCATAATCTGTCTTAAAAACAGCTTACTATGTAAATAATGAAGCAATCACAAATACCAACTTATAAAACCATCATGTTGCATCAGCAACTGCTATATTTTAAAAGATCATAAATGCACCTCATTGAAATAGAAAGTCAGAAAAAAGTAAAGAAGTAATTATATTTTACAACTCAAGTAACATAACTGTCATTGTCAGGTTCTACATTGCCAGTTACTTCAGTTCTAAATAATCAGCCATATATGAAAAGCACAATAAAACTAACAGAACAAAACTAATAGTATTTAAATAATTTTATAATTTTTAAACAGCAATGTCACTAACATCAAACGCTTTTTATCAAACAAAAAAATTTGCTTTTAAACCATAAAAAATGGCTAACTTTCTCTGTTCTTTCTTTAGATTTATCCTGCATTTCTTGGTCATTACCTACTGCACAAGACATAAATAAAGCTTGCTAATACACACACACAAATGAAACAGAATACATTGATAAATAGTACAAGTACACGCAGATTTTTAATTAAAATTATTTCATGTCTTCTGGTTGAGGCCTGAATGAATAGTTTGTATACTTCAAGAAATGGAAACTGCAAGATAAAAATCATGGGATGCAGCTAAGTTAATCTGGAAGATCATTTTTTTCAGCTCTGACAACACTACAATAAAGTGAAGACATCTGACCTACTATATTTAAGCTGATTTCAAGAAGACAGTTGGCTACTCCTGAATTGGTATTGCTGTTTCTATAGTTGTTTCTATAGGTATTGTTGTTTCTATAGTAAACCTCTCACCATTAACCTATTCTGTGGAAATAGTTTCCATTATGTCAATAGCTAAAATCAATAAAGAATTTCAGAAGAATATTTTATTTATTGTCAGTAGAATTTACAAGTGGAAATACTGCACTATCGTTCAAATATATTTGCTGAGATCAGGAAATTTATCTATAGACTTGATTATTTTCAAGGTACTTGAGAATCAGTCCCATTAATAATAAAATTTGTCTCATTTATTTTTAATGTTTATATTTATCATCTACACCTAATTTTACGGATGTCTCAAAAATTGCAATAATTTTTCTGTTGTCCATTAATATCCAAGTTTCTGATATACATAGATTTCTGCTTTTTCAAATAATTTCTAAGAAATGAGGTGAGAAATGTTGCATATATGCTGTTGTATTTCATCTCCATGAGCTCCCTCCAGAAGTGAATATAGCAGCCTTATAGTAGCCTTCCAGTACCTAAAGGGGGCCTACAGAAGAGATGGGGAGATACTCTTTATGAGGGAATGTAGTGATAGGATGATTGGTAATAGTTTTAAACTGAAGGAGAGAATATTTAGATTATATATTAGGAAGAAATTCTTATCTGTGAGGGTGGTGAGACACTGGAACAGGTTGCCCAGAGAAGTTGTGGATGCCCCATCCCTGGAAGTATTCGAGATCAGGCTGGATGGGGCTTTGAGCAACCTGATACTAGATCAGGGAGGTGTCCCTGCCCATGGCAGGGGGGTTGGAAATAAGTGATCTTTAAGGTCCCTTCCAACCCAAACCATTCTATGATTCTTTAATTCTATGATTCTATGATCTTTGCTGCCAATTAGGCCTTCAATATAGAACATCTAATGTAGAAGACTTTCATTGAGGATATTAGAATTATGTCAGACATAAATTATTTAAATAAATTCATTATCCCAATATGAACTGATAATACACTAAATGTTGCTTATCCCTTCTGGACCTCATCCGCATTACTTAACCTAAGAATTTTAGAATTGGAAGTGAAAATTCTGCATCAAGTAGTACAGTTCATGAGACACTCTATGTCACATCTAACCTAGAAGCTAATTCCATTCTATACCAAGCATGCCATGTGGTTTCTATTGAGGAGCCAGTAGTTTCATTAACCGTTTTGAAGGTGAATTCTGCTACAATGTATTAAATATTTAATTAAAATACTTTCAGAATGAGAAAAATTATGTAAATAAAAGACCATTTGCATGTTGTTGCTCTTAGGTAAAGGGAAATGTCCGATTCTTTTGATGAGAAGAAACAATCCTATTAGTGGGAAGAACGACTCCAGTGCTGTGTCATTGGAGTCATCTAAGAAGATCACTGAAGAGGCCAAAGTCTGTTCTACTGATAATTTTTTTATGCTTTTTGGACTCTTCTCAGGATCCTGAACTCTACTGTTTCATGGTCACCACAGTCAAGACTGAACCCTGTTCTTCTGTGTTTGTAAGTATCAGGTCCAACAGAGTGGTTCATCTCAGCTCTTCAGTCACCTTTGCCAGGAATCTGATATCAGTGAACTCCAGAAATTTCCTGACTTTCTTGTGCCATGCTGATGACTGATGGTTGGACTCAATGATCTGAAAATGGTCCCTTCCAACCTATACAATTCTATGATTCTATGATTCTATGCTGTACTGTCATTCTAGCAGATATGGGAAAGTTAAAGTCCCTCACGAAGACAAGGGCCTGCAGACATGGGATTTATTCCAGTTGCTGAAGAAGTCCTCATCTACTTCTTCCTCCTGACTGGTAGGTCTGTAGCAGACATTCAGCACAATGTTGCCCATGTTGGTCTGCCAATCAATCCTGATCCACAAGCTCTTATGTGGTTCATCACCCATCCCAAGGCAGAGCACCACACATCCCCACTGGTGTCTCACAAAAAGGGCAAATCGCCCTCCTCACCATCCCAGCCTATCCTTCCCAAAGAGACTGTATCCATTCATGGCAGTATGCCAATAATTTGAACTATCCCACAACAGTTGCATGATCATAATGAGGTCATAGCCCTGTAACTTCACACGGACCTCTAATTCCTCCTGTTTCCAAAAGTCATTCTGTAAATCTGAGAAGGAAAAGTCCTAATCCCAAATCACAATTATTTTAAAATTATTTCCTCCTCATTCTCTTCCTTGTTAGCATGTAGAAGATCCAGGCTCAAGTTCTCGCTCTTTGTAATTTGGAACAAGCTAAGATAATATTATTTAATTTTTTTTGCAAAACTGCATTTTATAGCCTGTTTAAGTCACCAATTTACTTATAATACACATACTAGCAAATAAGCTTTCCAGACAGTGCAGGATCTGTAGAAGGCAATTCACAAGACATTTTAAGATATTTAACATTATATCTTTGCTAAGCAAAAGCTGTCATCTGTGTGAAATGCCCCAGATGGAGCTCCAGCCCAGAAGCCAGGTCCCATATTCTAAATTGTGTTACTTCCCTGCTCCTTACACAATGTAAGAAGCTACATATAGAAATGGGAAATCTTAGTGTTTTACATTCATAACATTCCTTTTACCTTGCTGCTAGCTTTCACCGTAGAAGGAAAAACCTCTTTGTGTCATTATCAAAGAATTCATAGCAGTTATCACAAGACCATAACGTACCTGGATCTCTTGGGACATATGAGAAATTTTTCTTTAGACAATTGCTTAGAAATTCTTCCTTTAGACTAGCTACTCTGGAGAGTGAAGTTGGGAGGTAACCACAGAACTCAAGCCATCTAAGAACAGGATCCTTGGTTCTTATACTACAGCCACAGTCCTGCCAGCTCCCCACAAATCTAGCCCCTGAGCTATTTAACACAGCTGCATCTGACAGAGTGAACACACACGAAAGATGGTTCTTAGTGCCTGCTGTCAGCTCCAGCAGGTCAGCCTAAAGGTTGTGTTGTTTTGTAGCTTCCTCTGTAAACTCCTGTTTTCAGAAATGTCTTAACTTAAAGTTAAGGCAAAACATCAAGTCCAGGTACTTGATGTTTTGCCTGTACCTCCAGGAAGATATAATCAACTGGAATCAACTGAAATTTAAAAGCATTTCACAAATTCTAAAATTTACTGGGATTTACAAAATAAGTGTCAAAATATTGTAAGGAATACAGCCAAAGATACAGATAGGATTTTAAATTTATCTCTCTACTCTTTATTATGCAGCAGATTAAAAAAGTGTCTCGTTGTCTTTCACTAGGTTTCCCAGAAATCTAGCTTCAGGTCACTAGGACATCGAGGTACCACAGCAAGTCACATAAGAACATCTGATCAGTAATTTAGTTATGACTGATTGCTTTTCATAGGGATGTAAAGCTGATCATCACTGTTCAATAGCTGAGACAGGTAGTGAAGACATTTGTCAAAAATATGAAACCAAAAAGAGGTCAGAAAGATGACTGAATATTGTTGTTTGGATATTTTTGCCAAATTTACCTCACCTTGCCCTGCCTCTACTTTCAGACTAAAAAGGTCAGTGTTTTGTCTGTGTGTCTGTGTGCCTGTGTCTGTATGTGTCTTCTTTCTCTGAAAGTGATAGAGATTCTGTCCTGTATCTGAAATAACTCCTGTTGAAAAGGTCAGCAAAATCAATACACTTTTGCAATGTTTCAGATTTTGGTAAAATGTATATTTTGATGAAAATGTTCCATACAATTCTAGTATGAATATCCTTGTTTTCTTGCTCGTACATTCTCAGAAAGCTTTCAGTGCCACTGGAGAGTTGTAACTGATGCTCAAACAGTTACTTTACTCAAAAAGTTAGGTTGGTATTTAGTTGTGTGACTCTTTTTGCATTGCTGTTTATGGCTTAAAGACAGATAGAACATAACACTTTTATTTCTTTTCAATAAATAGTTGCCACAAAAATCTTGTAATATCATCAACCTCTAAATAGACCAAATAAATATTATTTTCCTCATAGCCTATGTGGGATAGTCAGCGTTAATTGTCATTAGCCCTCAGCTTCATGCCTTGTGCACTAGCAGAAATTTTGCTCCAACTCACAACATGGGAGTGTGCACCATTCCAGTCAGAGACCTCTGATTTTATAGCCATTTTTTCTCTATTTTTAGATGAGCTAGAGCCTTTTTAGAACATGTCCAAAGCTGCAGTACTCCTAGTCAAGGTACCCAATATATTTCTTCAGTTTTTTAAATCTAGTAAAAGTTGCTCTCTTGGGAGAGGCTGAAAGAAGGAATATCAGATGACATGTGCTAGTTGCATCACTTAATGTGACATGCAGAGATATTATGAGGACACAGGTCACAGGATCCTGCACAGGTGAGATGCAGGTTCCTAAATAGATGAAAATAAAAGCTTAAAAATTGCTGCACATTGGCTTATATTTCCAAATACATTTTTTTTCACTAGGAAAACAGCTAGAAGATATTTTTAGAATCAAAATTAATATCAGCCCTGACATTTCTAGGTCTTCTATAGCACGAGCCTGAAGGCTTTTGCTAGTGTGGTTAATTCACACAAGCAGCCTTGTTCATTGCTATGGTTCTCCAATGGCATCTTTATGGACTCTAACAACTTCCTACATCCTCTATTCTTTTGTCCTTTACATAGCATCCTCTGTATCCTTTTCCACTATCAAAAATTTCACACACAAAAATAAAAATAATCAATTTTTTCTTTCTTGTTTGCAAATGTAGAGGTTAAAAAGATGATGTTAATACCTTTTATACAATTTTAAATAGTGAGTGCGCAAATGGGCACATTTCCTTGGCCTACCTTTCTTTCTCCATCCCTCTTTCCCAACCCAATTCCCACTGTTTTGTGAAGATGGTTTTTAAGCTTGTGGAATTATTTCCACTTCATTTATAAAAGTTATGGAAGCTCAGTGGAGGTCAATGCAAGATTATAAATCAGACATCTCCATGTAGGTGTCCATCTCTCTGTGACTCCTATTAAGCTTACAAGCAAATACATTTAGAGGGAGTAATATGGGGGGAAAGTACCAAAAAGGGTTTATTGACAAAATTAAGTTGTTGGGTATTTTTGTTTATGGACATCAAAGTCCTGATGTTTTTTTTTCTGATGAAGAGATGACAAGCAGAAAATTATTGGGAGATTATTTTTATTTTTATTTTTTTTTTACAGATTTCTCACTAGCTTTAATACAGGCAGATATAGTATAAAAGCTGGAGGGTCTCTCCTGAGGAATAACAAGTATGTTGACAGCTAAGTAGAATTAGGCTTGCATCTCAAAATATAAGGTTCTGGATTACCAAAATTTGTTTGAAGTCCATAGAATTAAACACATTTAAACAATAACCTTGTTTCCTGTTTATATCAAATGAACTTTGCAGTTTTCACTATTACAAGCCCTGAAAAAGCATTTTAAATAAACAATTACTGCTTCTTTATCCATTAACAGTGTATTTCTAGCAAAATTATCAAAGCTGTATGGTCTGTTGGCCTCATAAGGGCTCTTGGGTAGCTTGTGGAACAAGCTCAATTCAGGATACATGGTTCCGTTTCTGGCATGACTAATGCAATTGGGAAATATGCCAAGCACCAGGCTCTTGAGGGAGAAGGGAAGAAGAAGAGAAAGCTAGAAGGAGCCTAGAGGGGGAAGATCCAAGCAAACAAATACCACTGAGCCAGCAGGCTTCACTGGAGCACCATTTGACATTTGCAGGGCTGTAATGTTAGGAAGCCTGCAGCAATACTGAAGCCCTGCTGTTCTAAGGGGCAGCACTACTGGAAAGCAAGCAATGAACCTCATGGGAGGGAGGTTGAAATATGGACATGAAAATGAGCAAGCATAACACATCAGCCCTTATGCTGCACTAGGGTGTAAAGCACTGCAGGAATGGAAGAGGTTGTGAGGGACATTTATTTTTCTGTAAAGAAAATGCAAAGGATTTCAGCTTACAGAAAAAGCAGGTAGCCTTTTGTGGTAGGAAACAAAATACAAAAGACTTAGCCAGCCACTTGCCCCATGAATTTAATTCTGAAGCATCAATTAATGCAGAGGAACAACTGCTAGCAGTTAGCACTCCAAGTCTGGCCCCTTTAAGTTACAATAACCTGGCAAAATAAGGTCACCCGTGTTGCTAGAAAGATGCCATGTAATTTCTCTGTCTAAATTACCTTGGTGCATATCAAATATAATTCTCCTCTTCAATGGAATGATAATTTATAGCAAGCTGCCAGCCTCAATGTCAAAAGGGTTAGGCTGGTGATTGCCCAATTTGAACTATCATTGTTTGCTTTCCCTCTTTTTTCTTTCCTCTTTTGTATCTGCTCCTGAAATGCTGCCTACCTTGGGAAAACAGATCCTTATTTATAGCGCTGCAAAGATATTAAGGCTGTTAAATTGAGTGAGTTCTTTAAGGTTCATGGCCAAAAAGGCTGACAAAGCTCTAACTGTTTTCTTCCCCTAAAGGGGATAAAAAAAAAGAAAGAAAAAAAAGGAAAGAAAAAAAAAAAAAAAAAAAAACAAAGAAAAAAATACCAAACCCCAACCCCCAAACCTGTATCTTTTGTTCTAGAAGATGATAGAAACTGCAGTACTGAGCACTGACAGTAATTGTCTGTCTCCAGCATACTGCACGAGAAATGAATTATATGATCCTGTGACAACTGGCTTTCTACATGCTGGGAGGTAGCATTAAATGCTGTAGGATTTCAGAGGAGTTTAACAGTTGCTCAGCTGCAATGCAGGTAATTTGAATGAATTATCCCGCTTTCAATATGCAGCATGTAGGCATGCTCCTTCATATGAACTGGTCAAGGTTATAATGTCATATAGTATATCATTTCATAATCCAAATCTGTTAGAACACATACTGACTGAATGTAATTTGCATTGTGCAGGGTTTTTTAGGAGCTTACACAGATTATGATCACCAGGATACTGTGTTCCTCCCTCAGCAAAGCATTTCCACATTCTGTACAACAGGTTCCTCTCTCTGTTCAGCCAGTCCATGCTGTCTTTTAGGCACACATGTTTGGCTAAGATATGCTTATTACTCTGCATATGCATAGAAGTAAACATGATGAATACACCCCAATCCTTGTTTATGCTGTGTGTAGGATGGTGCTTTTCCATATTTTTTTTTTACATTTTCATACTATGGGACAGTAAGTTTCAGATTGTATAACTTTTCACAAATAAAGCTATTAATAAACTGTATTCTCCCCTTACTCTCCACAGATTCTCCTTGGCATTATAGGTTACTTAGGTGTGTTCCACTTTACAGGGAAAATATATTACTACCCAGTGACTAAAGACAGTGATAATAAAATTAAATCACAAAATGTAAACATCTAAGTTATTCAAGGAAAACTAGAAAGAAAAAGATGGAAGTGTTAAAAACTGCAATTTATTACAGGAAGGAGAAAAAAAATCTTTAATATCAGTGTTATCACTGCTGTTAAGTAAAATAATTTTCTAAAGGCAGCACTGACAGGTGAGGAAAAAAATAATTATTCTTCTCTTTGAGAAATTTCTGTATATTTTTGTTGTCTTTAACCTCAGAGTCTCATTAGGCTCATAGTTATACAATTGCTGTGTAGGAAATGAGCTACTAAAGAAAATCATTCTGTAACTTGTATTTGTTTCTGTATTGCTGACATTTCGAAATCCCACTGAGAACTGACCTGCAATAAAAGGAACTGCTCTGCTGTAATTTGTCTAATTTCCACAAAGGGAAAAGTCTCTCCAGAAACTTTTCTTTGAGTGTAGCATTGCTATAAAGGCACATCACCTCACAGTGTCTTTATTAAGCTGATCAATGTACTGAATTTAATATGAGAAATTCCCTGCCTACCTCTGAATATTTTTGTTATTCAAAATATTGTTGTTAACAGGCACTGACCAGAAAGTAGTTTACAAAGCTTGTAAATGGGGGAAATATGTTTTTCTTCTTCTGAAGTCTATGCCTGGAAGCCTGAAATTTTTGAAATCAATGCAAACTCTCTTTTGGTCAGCCGTTACAGTAGGTGATGTGAGACATCACACCCAGTTCCATCAGTCATGTCAAGAGAAGGGATTGTCACATAACTGAATGAAACAGCAAGACAGAACAAATTACAGAAAAGAAAATGATGAACGCTGATCTGCCTTGGAAAGGCACCTCAGGCTATAACAAAAATAGACTTTGTTGTATGCCACTGGCAATGAATACTGCAGCGTTCATTGTTTGTGGAAAGGATTTTGCTGATGATAAAACCAAACTGAACACTGAGATCCCTCTGTAGTGCCTTGAAGGCACTTCAGGCAACTTTTCTGGAACAGGACACAGTCCAAAAAAGAAGGACAATAAATATCTATGAACAATACCCAGCAAAGAAGCAAAGTCTTTAAATTACAGTTTTCCTTACCATTGCCATCACTTTAACCTTGACCAATTAGAGCACAGATGGAAATACCAGAGAATGTAGTCTTTAACGTTATTGCTATAATAACTTCTATCCCAGCTCAGAGTATATCTGCATAACAGAGGGATGTTTTTTGCGTGAGCTATCTTGTTCACAATAGTACATCACATGGAAGCAGTAACAGTGATACGAATGGTGTAACCAGTCTTTTGAGTTGCATTTTTTTTTGTTTTTAATTACTCAGTAAGAGGCAGACTTGGAATTTACTCTTGGTCCTGCATCCTGTCTTCAGTGGTAATTAATATAGCATGGTTGGAGGGAACAGTAACCTTTCCACAAAAAAAAATATGAATGAACAGCATCTGATACATATGATTAGGTTTTGTCTAATGACTATGGATTGGTTAAATCTGGACTATCAGATCACCTCCAAGTTTTTTTCAACAGTAACATCATAAATCTGGATATTCTTTTGTCCACATAAACATCCAATTCCTTTTAGAACCTCAGTACATTCTTGGCTTCCACAGCCTCCTGCAGCAACATGTCACACTATCTAATCCAGAACATTTTGTGCCAGTGTGTTTTACTTCAGTTTTTAATTGCTGCCTCAAAGGTTTTTAGAACAAACAAACTGCACATATAACCAAGTGGATAAATGTCTTCGAACTGCATGAAAAATATGCCTGATTTTTGTCTTATTTTGGTAAGTCTTTACATTGTAATAGTTAATACACACTGCTGTTGGTGTTAGAATATTAAAAATCATGCAATAGTGATATGAGGAATATGTTAGCTGCTCGTCAGTTACAAGCAGAATCCAGAACAATTAAAAAAACCTGTGCATTTGTACAGTCAGATGTACACTTATGACATTGCTGGAGCAGTTAGCTATATCCCCCTGTGGATATCACTGACCTTCAGTTAGAATTTAAGGGTATGTAAGCTCTCACACTAAAGGTGATTTGTTAAAATCCAATTTAATTTCAAAGAAAGGGGTATCAGTGCTAAAATCCTGAAATACAGTTTTGATCATGTGCCAAAGTTTAGTTTTTTGTAGCATGTCATTAAAGATACATTTTCTGTTGTGGGGCACTGCATAAGAAAATAAGGAAGTGCTGAACATTGCAGGGTTTATAGGATAACATTCAAGAATTTGGTAGGACAGATAAAAGTGCAGCCTCTGTTGCAGCCTCACTCTTACTGCTGTTAGGAAATGACCATAGCAAATTAGTTTCAGATCTTACCTGTAGTTGCTTCAAACACAGATAGTTGATTTTATCCAAAAGGCATCTCAGAAGAAAAATAAATATAACTGTCTATGTTAGTGCTCTAGTTCAGACCAGGAGGACACTTTTGAAGCATATATTGCAATGATCACTTTGAATGTGCTGTGTTTCCCGTTGCAAAGTAGCTTTGGGTGTAAGTGTCACGGTTATTCAGGAACTAGTA
>KZ506560.1:36785-50500 GCA_002844005.1 Limosa lapponica baueri
TCTTGAACTGGGGAGCCCAGAACTGGACCCAGTGCTCCAGATGTGGCCCCACCAGGGCAGAGTAGAGGGGCAGGACAACCTCCCTCGACCAGCTAGTCACACTTCCTGATGCCCCCCAGGATGCCATTGGCCTTCTTGGCCACAAGGGCACATTGTTGGGTCATGGTCATGCCTTACAAACCGAGGAGGCCATTGTGGGAGACGGTGGGGATGTGTTGGACCTGCTGGGGGTGGTATGGGCAGGTGTGTGTTCAAGTAGATGGTCCAAGTCTTTTGCTGGGATTGTTGCCCTCTGCATTTCTGTGTCACTGGACTGTCGCACATAGGTTCATTTTGGTGGAGACAGCAAAGGGTGTAGCATTCCAGGATTTATAAATTGCCATGGGAGCTGATAAATTAAGCTTTATAGACCAAGCTTATATTTATAATGCAAAGGGGCAGAGCCAGATCCTGCCAAAAATATAGTGGACATTGTTTATGTCTCTGTAACTGTCGGTGTTTAATAAATAAGAAATGAAAACAAAACCAGCCAACAGCCAGCCCCAAAGGTGATCTGTTGCAAATGAGCTCAGACGAGAATTAGTTTCTTGTTTCTCTCTCAGGAGGAGTATAAAGCTGGGTTTTGTTTTTACCTGCACTTAAATGTATATGTGTTTGTATATGTATTTGGCTCTGTGGTTCAAACCTCGTCTCTGCAACATCTGCTGTTTCTGGAAATTTAAGCTTAAACAGGAAAAATAATTTCTCCTTGTCTTTCACCTCAGACTTCGTAGATGTGACGGTGAGTTAGGATTTCCAGCACCTGTGTCACAGGGCCAGAAGTTCTACTTGGGGGAAACTGAGGCCAGTATCGCGTTAGGCTCATAGACTGAGCCCGGATGAGAAATGCTGATTCTCGTCCTCTCCTCTGTGACCTGTATGTCTTTCCCAAAGTTACAAAAAATTGAGAAGAAATGAAGTTCTGTGAACAGAGACTTGCAGTTTGATATTTTCAAGGACTTTAACTACATAAAACTGATTTACTTTGGGGTGAAAAAGCCTTAAATATCCCTGTAGAGAGTACATAATGTGAATAATTTTGTTTTTATTCATTGCATTTCACTGAGTGGATGAAATCTCTCCTGACCATAATGGAATTACACTTGGATGTGCTATCTAGTGTGCTGCTGTTAAAAGCAGGTGCACAAAGGGAGTTCTTTTTGGAGACAGGAGGAAAAAAACCTTACAATGCCAGTAAATTAATCTTACCACTGCAATAATCCTAATCAGATTAACTAGGATTAATTTAGCCATCTGACTTCTATTTATGTGAAATAAAAACACATCTAAGGAGTTTCGTTTAAAAGCTTTATGAGTTTTAGTAATATTTTTGAGTCGATCCACATGGTGCAATGTAGAAATCTCTGGCTGGTTGGGCTTTTAGGGAGAATTATATCGCATCCAGCATTTAGAGCCAGCCATTAGTTCTCCATCTCCTCTTACATCTTTTGTTATCAGTAAATCCATCTCCTGTCACCTTTCCCATATTTGTCGCCCAGCTACCCTTCTGCTAATGTCTTCAAACATGTTTCTTCTCTTCTTGCGCTTTCTTTTTTTGAGAATTGTACCAAATCTCCCCTCTGGCAGCAGCCTAGTTCTGCTCCTGATCTTCTGGCATGGCCAAACCCCCGTCTGCCCAGCATCCTTGCCCCGTCCCACACGCGGCTTTTTCCTTCTGGAACAATCCTTCTGTAATTTTCCACTTCTGTGTCTCACCAACAGCCATATCTTTTCGCACTTCCATATGCCACTGACTTTTCTCATCACTTTTTTTCCTGCTTCTTTCTCTTACTGTTTTCCATTTCAGAAAAGCTGTTCAGATTTTCACAAAACAAAACTGTATGGCACTGCATATGTGCTTGTCCATATGTATCCGCGTATAGCGAAGGTTGCAGAACAGTATCTGTCAAATGAGGTAATTTTCCATCAGATTCATCCCTCTATTTTCATTTCATATTTATTCACCACTCAAAAGTGAGCTTCCTTGGAAAGATTCGATCACATTTAAGATGGCTTTGAGTTTTATGAGTCTGAAAGAACAGAAGATTTTCCCTGTGACAATTTCTCAATTTCTGTGTGGTTGTTATGGCCATTACTCTGCGTCCTTGTCAGTTGAATGGGAAGGTTTGATGTCACAGAGCTCCAAGCAGCAGCCACAGGCACTGGCAGAGGCTTCTCTGCAGTCTCTTCCTCATCACTTTCAAATGATTCCTCAGCACAGGAAGGACATGGACCTGTTGGAGTGGGGCCAGAGGAGGCCACAGAGATGCTGGGAGGGCTGGAGCCCCACTGCTGTGAGGACAGGCTGAGAGAGTTGGGGGGGCTCAGCCTGGAGAAGAGAAGGCTCCAGGGAGACCTTTGAGCCCCTTCCAGTCCCTAAAAGGGCTCCAGGAAAGCTGGGGAGGGACTCTTGATCAGGGAGGGGAGGCTGGGCTGCCTCATCCCTGGAGGGGTTCAAGGCCAGGTTGGAGGGGGGCTTGGAGCAACCTGGTGTGGTGGGAAGTGTCTCTGCCCAGGGCAGGGGGTGGCACTGGGTGATCTTTAAGGTCTCTTCCCACGTGTACCATTCTATGAATCTGTGATTCTATGAAATCTGGTGTGACTACTGTTTTCCCTTTTGTTTTAATTCAGCTTTTCTTTTCTTACTTGGTTTCACCATGCCATAAACCTGTGGTGGTTTTGATGTGTATCATTCACGTTTGATCTTCCAAGGATTCAACAGTGTCTGCATCGATGAATTTTCTCTTGTGCTTTCACAAAATGGCAAAGAGTATGAGGAGGTGCAGAGTGGACAAGGGGAGGCCTGTGGGGAAGTATTTTCTCTTGGCAGAGATTTTGTTATCCACAATGGTTTTTGGTGGACACCTGAGGATGTGATGCCCTCTCAAGTCCTTCTGTCAGGAAACAGCTGGACCTTGTTTCAGGGAAAGGGCACCCTCAGTGTCAGTGCTAGGGGTGATGCCTCAAAGATGCACGCTGCTGCCAAGAGCTCTTTTCCTTTCCTTTTCCGTTCACTGGTGCAGAAGGGCGTACTGGAGGTGCCAGATCCTGAAGTCTTTGCATTAAGACCTAGTTTCACAGCGGCAATGGTGTTTCAAATCAAGATTCCACATTGCATCAGAGTCCGTTTCAGAGCCAGGGTTGACTGTCAGAAACCAAATCCCTTCCCCAGAGTTACATGCAGCTTTTTGTTTTCACTTTTTAGTGGGAAACACATTGTTATTTCCAAAATCTTCATGTCTCATCCCTTTATACTCCTCTCATTAATCCCTGACATTTTACTACATTGACAGTAAGGTGTTAAGACCAATTTTGGACTTCCCTCCTTTTTTCTCAGTGCTTTCTCTCGGATAATGGTGTCTCAGAAGTCGTGGTGCAGGGTGTGAAGTGCCTCTCCGCACAGGAGTGTGTATCATTGCTCTCAGGTCATCCTTTACTAAAATAGAGAGACGATGTTTTTTTAACAAGGTAACACACACTCTATTTTAAGCTGCTTCTAAAAATAAATTCCCGCACAAGCTGGTATTGTGGCAGCAATGTTTTATATTTTTAATTGGGGCTGTTTTCTTAAGATGATTCATAGAAAGAAGACAAGCTTTACTAGTTTTACCCTGGGGTGAAACATCATAGGCGAGTAGCTAATCGTACACGAAGGTCTATACGATCACAAAGGCTTTTCCGAGGACTTTTTCTACTGTTGCTGGCTTTTCCCCTAAGGCTGAGGTGTTGCATTAAACACTGGACAAACTCTTTCTCCTGGAGGTGTCTGGTAGCTAATACAACACATTCTGTATGTGGACAGTGTCCCACAGTGCTTTGGAGAGTTGATGGCATTGTCACATCGAATGAGAAATAACGGCTAAGGGAAGTAATGAGGAAAGAGATGGTTCCTCTGGGAAACAGGGTGGAGATTTAAAACTTGTTGGATGTGCTCAGAGCTGCAGGGGAAGAAGTTCAAGGGCTGGAGATATTGGGTGAGGTGGCGGTAGTCATTGCAGAAGTATCTGGAGAGCAGAAGTCAACTCCCACACTGTCATGAAATATCTCAGCATCTTGGGGGGAACAGCTTCCTTGCTGTTCCAGCTCCCAGCACGTGAAACAGGTTCACTGGTTTTAATGTTAAGAACAAGAAGTCTTCTCTGCTGAGCTACTTCATGGCCTCCCCTTGCCCAGCCACCCATGTGAGCAGCTCACAAAGAAAACTTTTGGCCTCTTACCCAACACTAAGATGTGTCGTCTTCTGGGGTCAGTGCACACTGATCATTTAGGGATGGAGTAAAGAGAAATCACCAAAAGAATTGAAAGAGCAGAAATGGCTCAAGTTCCCTGAGAGGACTATACAAATGACAGTCAGTAACAGTGGTTTTCCATGAGACCAGCAGGATCTCAAGGTTTGTGTCCTGAAGTCAAGTTTCTTTGAAAGGCCAAATACCTCAAGAACTGTGGTTGTAGAATGGTTTGGGATGGAAGGGACCTTGAAAGGCCATCTAGTCCACCCCCCTTGCCATGAACAGGGATATCTTCAGCTAGATCAAATTGCTCAGAGCCCTGTCCAGCCTGACCTGGAATGTTTGCAGGCATGGGGCATCCACCACTTCTCTGGGCAACCTGGGCCAGTGTCTCACCACCTTCATTGTAAAAAAACTCTTTCCTTATATCTCGTCTGTATCTACCCTCTTTTAGTTTAATATCATTACCCCTTGTCCTATTGCAACAGGCCCTATTAGTCTGTCCCCATCTTACTTATAAGCCCTCTTTAAGTACTGAAAGGCTGCAATAAGGTCTCCCTGAAGCCTTCTCTTCTCCAGGCTGAACAACCCCAACTTTCTCAGCATGTCCTCATAGGATCTCCAGTCTACCAGCTCTGGGACAGCAGTACTGAACAAATAATTTGCCATGATGAAGGCAACATTACCGTTTGTTCTTCCTGTAGGTTTGGAGCAGAGCAACAGTAGGCTTAGCTGTGTCGTGTCATGTCATGTCTGTGTCTACACCTGTTGTAGGCAGTGGGATGTGTCAACACCTCAATGGCCATGGGATTGCGACCATGGACCTAACAGCTTTGGGGAACAAAAGAGAAAGTGCTGCTTTGCAGGCTGTTCACGTGCACACACACACTGTTGATCTGGGATCACGGAGGTTGTAAGATTGCCATTACTCCACCCAGAAAACTTTCTCTTGTGCTGCCAGCAATACGTCCAGTGCTAATGAGACATTATATATACTTCAGGTTGTACTTTGGCTCCTTCCTCTTGCAAGAACCAGCTAGTGTCCTCTCACTGGTGCACCTTGGCAAAGGGAAACACAAGTTGAAGAAGGCCTGTTTGCACCTGTGATGCCCAGTCGTGTTCCAGGGTGACATTGTACTAAAACTTGGTGTGCACAAGAGAAGAGCCTGTCCCATGGAAGTTACAAGTGTGACTTTTCTCCTCCTCCTGACTTCTGCTTTGGCACAAATGTAGTACAGATAGTTAACACTTCATGGGAAGACACAGGGGAGAGTTATTACTTAAAGTGATGACTTTACTGGTATCCTTGCATACCACAGATGGCCAAAAAAGTCCTGGCCATATGGAGACGCGCGTGTCTCACTGCTAAACAACAGGAGAGCAGATCACAGAAATGAAAGGTTGTATGATGATGTACACAACCTCACGATCTAATCCTGTTCTCTTGGAGGTCAAAGCCCTCTTGGCGTCAGAGGACTGGATGCTAGTCTGCAATCTTCCACCTCCTCCTCTTCTCATATGAATGTGCCATTCAGAGCTTGACAGCTGCCTCCAGACCTCTTGCTTCCTAGAGCTTCTGTGGTGACATTAACCTCCAGCACACTGCAGCGAAGCAGACAGTGATCCTCTTGCCCTCCTGGAAGAAGTGATGAGGCTCCACCACACAATTCAAGGGAAAGATTCCTGCATGGGAAGTGGGAGGAAAATACCATTGCTTGCTTACAGTGGGGTTCTTTAGAATGGAAAAAGAGAAGCTTATCATGATAAAAGGAGGCAAAACAGGACGTCTGGGCTCAGCTCTGATACCAGCTTGTCATGCAACACCTCTCCAAGATCCTGTGTTTCAGCCACAAAACAGGAATGATGTATTTCTATTTCTGTGAGGCTGACTAGGATTTGCTGGTGTTGGACTTGGGAACCCAGCGTAGAACATGCTGCTCAATAAGTTTGTAAGTTTTGAACTGGCAGTAGGGGAAGGAGCAGACTGTCAAATTCAGCCTAATTCTGATCTTATTTAGTGTGCATTTCAGGAATGGCTGCTTCAAAGACAGCAGTCACCCCAGTGCAAAAACAGTTAAAGAAAATCAGAATTGTTATCAAGGCAGAAGTGTGCAAGGCAGGACCTTTGCTGAGGCTGGGCAGAGGCGTATTGTTTTTACTTGCAAGGATAGAGGTTTTTTAACCTGGTGTTTCCTTCATTTGTCTTCATTAAGAAAATGACAATCAGAGTGAAAATGAAATACCCCAGGGAAATAAAAACCCTTCAACTTTTGATTAGATCTGCCCAGTCCTACAGCCCTTTCAGACAAGTTTGTTCCTTGCATTGCCTTGTGGTGAAGGGCAGGAGACCATCTGCAGAGCATCAAAGCTGGTGAGATAATGAAACCAGTGAAGAAGTGGGAAGAGCCCCTGTCTCACCTGCATGCGCTGAAATTCAGGGTTTTAATTAGCTCACCAGAGTGTGGGGGGATGTCAATGGTAACGTTTGTGCCCCCGGCACTACTAGGTCAGGGGTTGGAGCGGTGCAGGGACTGGGGGAAGTCCCATTGCCGCTGCCAAAGAGTTAATCCCAACATAATCATCTCATTCTCTTTCGGAGAGGAGTTTCTCCTGCAGGGCCGGCGGGTAAGACGCGTGATTGTGTGTTCTGGCAACTGCTTTGCGATGTGAAATAAACACCCTTTGGTATAATAGCATTCATTGAGCATTGTGCCTGGGAACTCATCATGACACATGTCAGCCTGGGGCCGGGGAAGCTTCCTCCTTTTGCAGCTCAGCAAAATATTTATACAGTGTCTTCTAGTAAACCAGTTCCTCTGTGCTGCTGGGGAAGCTGGTCTTAATGGCTGACCTTGCTCCCAGTCCCTCCTAAAATAGCGAGTGTGGCTCTGTCCAATCTGCCAGCCAGATGGAACAGCCACCAAATTTGCTTCCCTGTTAGGTTGACTTTTTAAATTGCTATAATAGCCCTGCAGATTTATTGTTGCTTTAAGTAACTGGAACGTAGCTTTAAAAACAACAGCCCACGTCCCCAGTCCTTGAGCCGGGCACTGGGGAGCTAATAGGGAAACTGCAGGGCCTGATGGTTGCCTTGCGCTGAACTTTGAGTCTCGGGTACCATGTGCTCTGTGATTATTAAGCCCTGCAGTTGCTAGGAAAAAAAAAAAAATCTTTTTTTTTCCTCTTGTTTGCAGTATTTAAGAATAACATTTTAAAATCTTGGTGCTACAGAAAAAAATAATATGACTTTTGCCGTTGGCAGATAGCCAGATGTGGGGACTGGAATGTCAGCTAGTTTGCAAAGAATAGAAATATGTCTCTTTATTTTTTTTTGCCTTTGACCTTCAGCACTGTAGGGTCTCCATGACCAGAGAAAATGATGATGGTTTCTGGCTCCTGACCATTGCTGCTCATCAGAAGCCATTCCACAGTGTCACAGTCAGCCTCTGCAGACCGCAAAACCAGTTGCAGCTAGAAAGTTTGTGTAAGATGTATAGAAGACTGATTGAAAAGA
Organism: Limosa lapponica baueri; assembly: GCA_002844005.1. Lineage (NCBI taxonomy): Eukaryota > Metazoa > Chordata > Aves > Charadriiformes > Scolopacidae > Limosa > Limosa lapponica. The sequence continues at coordinate 44,568 of KZ506560.1, forward strand.
AGCATGTTTCCAAGAATTCTCTGTGTTTTGGTTTGTGTAAGGTCTAAAATTTAAAATATGTTTCTTTTACCCCAAATAGATCTCAAGTAGTAATTGTAGGTGGGGGATTACAACATATATGGCTGGTTTTAGGAAAGACCCACAAAGATCTGTTCTTGGCTTGTGATAGTCAGGGTATTTCTCCTCGAAGAGCAAAAACAACAATAAAAGAATTTCTGGTATTTAATTTTATAGATGCAGGGTTTGGGCAGTGAAGCTCGACCAAGCAAGCCTAGAAAAAAGGAACAGAATCTTAGCAGAGAAGAAATCGATCACTGGAACACCTTAACTGAGAACTGCTGCTTCTACCACCATTTGTAGTCTTTAAATCAAGACTGTTCTCTATTTTCATGAGAGATTTTGAAGGTCAAGGACAAGTAATGAGCTTGGTGCAGAAGCATCTGTTTAGCAGGAGGTCAGGCTTTATCATGCTGTCTCCTGGTCTTAAGATTTGAGGATCTCTGAAGGCTGTGTGAGAGTGTGGAGTCACATTTTGAAAATCAACCTTTTAATCTTCCTGGAAATGCTTATTCCCAAAAATCAAGGGCCTTGACTACAGTATATTTTTTTTCCTGAAATTCTCCATCTGTATTGCCCCATAAATGTGAGCATGAACGTTGTTTGCTGTTCAGTCTAGGGCTAAGAATAGGAATTCCCAAGACAAATGCTGGACTAACTGCACACCAGTTCATTGCCGTTAGGACTTGGCATCACAGGACAGCCCACGGATCCCCCGCAGGTCATAGTATTTGGTTTGCGAGCTGTGCAGAACCTCACTGTGAAAACAAACAAGCTCTTGTGCAATTATCATGCAGCTCATGTAGTTTTAATTTAACACTTTTGCATCCAGGCTTAAACTTCCCTCTTTTTTTTGGATGATCATTTTTTTTACATCTGGGGCCCTTCTCTTAAACTCCAGGTTTAGTTGTAAGAACGCCACTTACTTTGGTTGTAGTGACAAACAGTATCTACCAAACTGATTTTTAGGAGAAAAAAAATAAAAAAGGGGGGAGCAGGGGAGGGAAAAAGGCATGTTTCTCTCTTTTTGGGTATGTGGTGAGAATGCTGCTTGTCTGCCCAAGCATCCTCTCTCTGCAACCAGAGAGGGGCCATATTTACGGCTCTCTTCCCCCACAATTCTGTTCTTCATGAATGAATGCAAAAGACTCAAAGATGAAAATTTTGCAAAGCAGAAAACCAAGGTCATAATTTCAGGTTCCGCAGAAGAGGGCTTCTACACAGATGCCTGATGAGTTGCTTGGCTTCCTCCAGCTTTGGAGCCTGCTGGTTTTGGGTGAGCGGCTCCGGTAGGCGGTGGGGCTTTGTGAAGCCCGACGGATGGATGATTCAGCATCTTCCACCCCAGCTCAGGTCAGGCTGTTGTGTCTCCACCATTCTTGCAGCACCACCTTCTGGTCTGCAGCCCTGCCTGATGGAGGAGCCATGGGCAACGCTGCAGGCACGTTGGGTGGCATGTATCAAGGTCCTCGTCGCTGGCTGCAGCCTGGGAGTGGAGGAGTGAAACTCCTGGGTGGCTTGTGGCCAACTACTGAGGTGGTGAAGGAGTTGGCGGGGGGAAATCTGAGCAGACTTCTGCAGGGTTTCCGAGCCCTCAGGGTGCTGGGCTGTGACTGGGGTGCTGTGTGTTGTGCGCAGGAGGTGTGGGACCACATCCTGCCCCCCCCCCAGCTGCCGGGCACACCCCAGGCACCCAGAAACGGTGATCGCAACCGAAAGGAAACGTGCAGAGAGAGAATTACTGATCTTGCAGACCCACTTGCTGAGCAAGGGGCAGGCGGCAGAGAAAGCAGAAGATCTCGTAGCTCCCTGCCCTTTTTCACGGGGCTGCGGGGACTTTCCTCCCCCTGCACCTCGTTTACCCACCCCAGCGGGGCAAGAGCCGCTCGTTTCTTCTAATGACTTGCAAAAGTTGTGGTGTTATTGACCTGCAGCAGGGCTGGCGTGGCTGAGAGCTTGTCTGGATGTTTCTGACTATAGCATTTGGTCTATTTAAAGACCTGAACTCTTCCTCCAGACCTGGCCTCGCTGTTCGTTACGTTAACGAGCGATCTCTGAGTTCCCCTCCTTAACAAGATGTGACTGGAGCCGTCTGTTCAGGGGCATGCACAAACCTCCTCCAACACCTTTTTTTGAACCTGTCCCCCACTGTTTTATGCTTGTACTGACATAACTGCCCTGTTCGGCTGCCGAGCAGGCAAAGACAGCCTCTGTCTGCTGCCTGGAGCCAGCGAGCGGTGTCTGCAGAGACAGCCGCCATAAACCAGACCTACACCAGTAAACGAAGGTCTGCTCCGTTCCTGTCAAGGCCTGTAGCTATTCCTTTTGTTGCCTGCTAATGCTCAGGCATAAAGCAGGAATGCTGGCCCCTTAATAGATTTTTTTTTTTTTAATACATATATATTTTTTTTAACCTTTCCTTAAGAGGCTGGAGGCAATTTCAGACTTGCCTGGTCTACAAACATTGTTTTGCACATTGAGGGGAAGGTAGAGACAAAAGTCTTACTACAGCACTTGGTGCTTCTGTTCAGGGTGGTTTTAACAGGCAACTGTCAGTCCCTGGACCCAGAAAATGCTAGGAATAATGGAAGTGGTCTTTATGTTAAGTTGGAGCAAGGTGTAGGCCATTTTCAGTAGCCCTTTAAAGAAAGAGTTGCTGGTTAGAGGTTTAGTGCTTTGTACATGGTATTTTGGAAAAAATTGTTGCTACTCTGGAATACACCAGGAGAGCCCATTGCGAGTCCAAACAGGAGGATTACTAGATCTAACCAAAGCACCTGGACAAAAATTGGGGTGCCAGTGCTCTCATAAACTTTTCTTGTTATTTTTTATGCTGATACAACATAGACAGGAGGAGAGATGAACACAGGCTGCAGATCCATTTTGCCAACAGGTGTTGGCTTGATGGTTTTAAGTTAATTTTTTAAATGTGTGGGTTTTTTTAAAGTAGCCACTTAATCTAAAGTTCAGATGTGTAGTTATTTGTGACCTTTGGCCAAAGAATTTCTTACTTGCATTAAAATAAGGAGGGGTTTTTTTGTGATCTCTTAGCTGTTTAATCAGTTGGAGATTTCCTCTTAGGTGAGGTGTTTTGAAGCATTCTTCCTCTTGAGGCTTTACAAAGCAGGAGGCTTTTTGGATCAGTAGCTGAGGTACACAAGTAATCTCTGGATCTGGGTTTAAGATCTGTTATTTTAATTTCTTAGAAAAAGGTAACCTGCTTCTAAAGAAAAAAAATATCTGTTTGAAAGTGTTAATGAAAAATCTTTATCCAATTTTTCTTGCCAAAGACATTTACATTTTTTAAAAAATATCACCAAATAAACGTTTTGAAGCCAAACTAGTTTCTGTTGGGCCCTGTGCTGAGCAGAAGGAATATGATCTCAGATTTCCGGGGTGACTCTGCGCACAAATATATCCTCTTCCTTGGTAGGCATGTGGGACCAGGCTTTGAAAAATATTTATTTGCCTTCAATTCTTTAATATTTGACCTCCATATCATTTCCTTAATGCCATTCCATCTCAAAGCCCTAATGAGCTCAGTTGTGAAGCACTGAAAGATATTTTAAAGGTGTCTCTGGTCACCAGCGTGAGCTCATTTCTAATTAAACAGAAGTTCACACTTTATTTCATTAGAAGTATAATAATAATAATTGTACACATAATTGGTGGATTCTTAATTCATTAGCTATTAGAAACAAATTCCATAAATCTGTTAGGATTAGAAAGTGGAGCTTTGTGTCAATGAAGTGGTTTAATTCTCCTGATCTACGTTAAGATGTAATTTTTCTTAGGGCTTTGATGCATTAGGATAATTTATCCGGTCCGTGGATATGATGGCAGCATATACAGTTTCTGTTGAAATGTTGCTGGAAGGTTAGATTGTACATAAGATCACTTTCCCTTTGATTTGGGGTAAGTTCTGTGACTTCCCTGCTGCTTTCGACAAAAATGGTGGCTCTCAATGTCACCTCTCAATTTACCAGCTCCACCTGCAGGTAGCTTCATTGAGCAGATTTTAGTGCCCAATAAACTAATGACTGAATAAAAGTCACAAAATTGAGTTGCTTGTCATGAATTCCAGGGTGTCCTTTGATGTATTCAGGTGGCCTCAAATGCAGATCACCCAGGGCGTTCCCACTCTGTGAAGTTCAGACGTTTTTGTGCAGTTGGTTGGGAGGGGGCTGAGGCTGCAAGTCCTGTAGGGAAAATTCTTTTGGGGCACATTCTCCTGCTTGTCCTTCTTTCCAAGCCCATGCATGACCAACAGCCATCAAACTAGGTGTTGTGGTGGACTCATATGGCTTTGTACTCCAGGTCTGCATCCTGAAGCATGTTCCTCTTTGGAACATTTATAAAGATAAAGAGAAGGAAAATGTAATGAAGTGGCATTGTCTGAAGCAGCCTGGAGACTCAGAGGGGAGCACCAGGCTTCTTGGGTTTTAAACTGACTTTTAAAGCTAGGAATGCCTGTTGTATCTCAGGCATGGGCAGAAGTCTCCAGCTCTTCATTTTGGTAAAGAATTGTTCTTTGTCCTGCTGCAGTGCTATATCCTCAGTACATTTGTCCCACCAAAGTGGAGAGCTGCTTCCCTATCCCAAACCACCCTCCAGCAGAGCCACAACAGTCCAGTGGAAGCAGCAAATGCTAGAGCCAATATTTGGTCTAACTGCATCTCTGTGTAGGAGTCAGGGATGGGGAATTTTTGATTGATATTTTAATCCAATCGGATTTAAAAGAGTGGGGACTCTCCGGTGCAGAGGAGATCCTGTCTGGGGTTGCAAAGATGTGGAAAATCCTGCTCTGGGTTTTCTCTCAATCTCCCAGTGAGTGCTGTGCTGTGGATTCCTAAGGAACAGGTTTATGAGGGGAAAAAACAGAATAGATGGACACACAGCCGATGGGGTCCCTATGTAAATATTTGCATTCATCTACAAGAAGTATCTGTGAATAAGAGGCCAATCACCTGGAAATTAACCAAAACACATTCTGGTTCTCATTAAATGCTGCTTCGTTTCACTGGCATAAGGTGTATTTTTGTATGTGCATACAAGAGAGTTTTGTAGAGCTTGTGATGACAAGGAAGCAAACACTGTCCAGACTTGATTCTTTTCTTCCTACAAAGCTAACAACATTCCCTCCAAACTCAGTCATGTTTTTTCTTTCTTTCCTGTTAAACAAATGTATATCTTGATTTAAAATTATTTCTGTTTTTTGTGACTTGGCTTGGCCTTTACTGGCAGTACAAGAGCTCTGAAACGTGACATTTCCCTGTGAACCTCCACGCCGTTGGTGTGAGGAACACCAGGGTCTTCCAACGGTGACGTGTCTTCGCACCAATCGTAGCTGTTTGCAAAGAGCTTTGCAGCTTCTAATTTGGAATCACTAATGTACATAGATGTGTGTGTGTGTGCACAGACATCTGCAGCATATATATTATCCTTTCAAAGTGAGGTTTGAGGCACGTTGCTGGGGAGGAGGAATGGTATGAGCTGCACCATCTATTGCAGCTGCTCCTGCGTTCGTTGGTCGATCTGCTTCCAGCTGCCAACACACGGCGTTGCAGCAGCTCCGCATTGCCTGCGAAAAATATTTAGCTTGAGAGAAGTTGTGTTAATTAAACTGACTTTTCTACCAATTCTCCTGCCACGTAATGGAAACACAGTGAAGTCTTTATCAAGGATTTGCTGTAGACAGCCAAATGACAATGAGCAAGCAGTGTGCTCTTGTGGCCAGGAAGGCCAACGGAATCCTGGGCTGGATAGGGAAGAGTGTGGCTAGTAGGTCGAGGGAAGTCATTCTCCCCCTCTACTCTGCACTGGTGAGGCCACAACTGGAGTATTGCATCCAGTTCTGGGCTCCCCAATTCAAGAGG
>KZ506560.1:60917-83961 GCA_002844005.1 Limosa lapponica baueri
CAAGGTGGCAGCAATCTGGGGTTGAAGGCAGGTTGAAGAACGTGGCAGGAGTGAAGCTCAAAATATGGGAATATTTGGGCACGTGATTCTGAAAGGCAGGGACTGTCCTGCAGCAGCCAGTTGTGGAAGGAGATGCTGTCTCTGAACATGAAGACCTTTGAAGCTTTCATAAATCTGTCGCTGAGTCTGAGAGACCTTAAACTGGTTCTTGAAATACTAACCAGGGTTCGTATGCAATTGGAATTGTGTTCTGGAGGTGCTTTAGTAAGCAACGTGTGCTACCACCCTTTGTTCTGTGGTTCAGAAATGCTGTGACCGTGTAGGAAAGGAGAGAGGTGTTTAGTCCTCCCTAGAATCATGGTGTTATTCTGTGAGCTGAGCTCTGGTGGCAGGTTCAAACCCCTCTGCTGCAGGGAGGGTCACAGGGGCATCACTGAACACAGGATTTGGTGATGGGGACATTGAGTTGGAGGAACAGTGTGCTCTCCTTGTTCTCCTGTGGAATTGCAGTGCTTGTGTCTGTGAAGGAAGCGTCTTTTTCTTTGCATATAAAGTATACACAGAGCACAGGCTGTACTCTGTCATTTTTCAAAGTAGAGCTTCACTTGGGATGTTCCTTTCCTTTATCTGAGCCTGACCCACATGTAGATCAATGCACTTGTGTTTGGATTGTGTAAGAAGGTAAGTATGGAGGAATTAAATGCTTTACTTAAAACTAAAGGTGCTCTAAATGTAAAACTCAGGACAAAGTAAAACTAAGGACTAAGTAAAACTTCAGGGGCAAAACTAAGGAGCTTTGGAGGAAGAGCTGCAGCACCTGCATGCTCATCTGAATTCTCAATGCCTGAGCAGACCTGAACTCCATGCCAGGGTGTGGATCTTTTGTCTCATCTGCATCTGCCTGTGGCTGGCACCAGCCAGACTGGGGTTTCCCTTGCAGTCTGGTCCAGGGGGAAGAATCCTCCATGGTGATGCATTTTCTGTGAGCGGGCAGGTCACCATCAGGGTAAACGTGCTGAAGGAGGTGAACGCAGTCACCAAAGGCTTCTCCAGCTGTTGGGACTGAGTTTGTGTACTGTTTCGGTTACCAAGCAATCCTCTCCATCAGGGCACCTGATGTAAGTCCCGTGTGCTCGCTGCTGAGGTGGCATTTTAACATACATGCATTGTGATTCCAACAAGGCTGTTTCTTTTACAGATTGAATTGAATCGTGGGCAAACAAAAGAGAGACACCTTCAAAATTACAGACTACCAAGTCCACTGTAAGTAATCTCATTTTTTTCCCTGGTGACTTACCCTGGGTGTGTGCACTGCCTTTTGCAGTGGGCTCAACCTGGGAACAGGACTTGCTTTGCTCTTAGTCTGGTTTACTTTGCTTTTTCTTCAATATATTTGAGAAAGTTTTGCCTGGCGTGTCCCCCCGGTGCTGCAGCAGTGTTTTATGTTACTGACTCTAGTTACAAGAGGTAGTGATGGGAGATCATTACAATGCAAACGCATTGTTAATCCCTCTCAGTCATAAATCATCTCGAGCGTCTAAGGTGGCATCTGCCCTTTCATTCAAAGCTACAGCTGGGATCTGGTTGCAAAGACCATGATCTTGGGTAGCAGAATGCCCTACCGCCCATCACCTTATCCGCTTTGATATAGCGTGGGCTTGCAGATTTTTTTATGAGAACTGAGGAACATCGTGACCTACTGAAAAAAGGGGATCTGGTTTCCCACAGATGTGTCTCTCCACATTGATTCATCCATAGTTTAAAAGCAGGTAAACGTTGAATGAAGCTTTTTCCGCAGACAGGACATTTTAGTGGCTGCCAATAAGAAGGATCTGTACCTTTCCCTCAGTGGAGTAGAAACAGGGGCTTGTGCTTTGCCTCGTTCACTCACTATCACAAAATTTGTGAGATTTTAAAATGCGTTTATGAATTATGTTAGTCATTGGTTACATTTGTTTAAAATTGGCCAAATGGCTTAAATGTTATCATGAGGAATCAACAGGCGCATTTTCCAGTAGCACACCATTCTCCGTAACCCTGCTATCCTTAAAAACAGGCTAAAATTCGGTGTATGGAAGAAAATGTTAACGTTCGAAAACTATAGAAAAAGCAGAGTTGTAATAGCTTCCCACTGATCACACTGGATTTCGATCTGTCCAAAGAGTCGAGAAAATCCTTCCATCTGCTTGAGTATTGCAAACAGCAGTTTTGCCACCAGCAGGGTTTGATGGAACCACTGTAATGAGAGGTTTCAGAGTCCTGGAAACAAAAGGAAAGCGACAGAAAGCCAAGCACTGCAGTTTTCCACATGTCACTTCAAAGGAATGAATTCTGGAGGCCAACAGATGTAGAGAAAGTCCTGATGCCTTCCAGTGCCTTCTCAGTGAAGTTCCCACCTGGAGCTGGGGTGCCAGGGACAGCCTCCAGCATTTCTCCTCACTTATGGGGGGCGGTCTCCATCCCAAATCCAATGGTAAAGGGCTTTTTGGGGGGCATGGCTGCACGTATGTGGTGATCGTCCCAGGCACAGAGGGACCAGCTTAAGGCTTGACACTGGTTTGCTCTTCCTCAAACCCTTTAGGAGGGCTGAGGTGAGGTTTAGGATTGGGAGAGACTTGTGTGGGCCTCTGTGCAGGAATTCATCTCAACCATAATAAGGTAATTCAAAATACCAACAATTGTGACTGTCTAAAAGAGCATTTCTAAGCATTTTACCTCAGGCTTTAGGGTAAAATTCTGGTCCCATTAAAATCAGAAGGAATTTTGTTATTGATTTCTTTCATCAGGGCGTCAGTCTTTGTTTCTGTCACTGAGAACGAAACAGGCATTTCTGTTCATGTTCGCTCCATTGCATTTCAAGTAAAACCCTAAGAAATTATGTTTGAATAGAAATAATAGCTGGAATCCCCAGTTTTAGTGCCTGTACTTTGGATTTGGCCACAGACATGCAATGCTAGCAGCTGGAAACCATGTGCCATTAAATCCATGTGACTTTTTTTCTTAAAGATTTGCTGATGCTGTGCCAGTGCCATGCACTGCCTTAGCTGTGCGTTAGCTGCTGCCGTGCTGTCCCACGGGGAGCGCAGGGCAGAATACATGCTAAATGAAAGTGATAAGCAGAAATAGTAGAGGCATAACACATGACAGAGAGAAGAAACTATGCAGGTCATCAGGAGGTGGAGCTGAAAGTAAAAGCAAAAGGTGTGCCTTTTCTGAGAAAAAAATGCAAGAACTGGGAAAGTGTAATGAATATTAAAAGGCTAAAGCCTGAATATAGTTTTTGACCAAGGTTAAGAGAATAGAAACTGGAAGGAAAATGAGAAAGGGGGAAAGCAAAAAAAAAAGTAGATTTTCCTACCCACGTTAGTCCATTTGGATTTCCAGAAGGAGCCAGTAGGAAGTCGTCTGTGGGGCTGACCCCTGCCAGCCCCTCTTCTCTGCCAGCTGGAGGGATGTATCAGGCCAGAGAGAGAACAGCAGAAACAAGTTCTCTTACCTGTTTTAATGGAACGAGATGCTTCTCAGCTGCTCTAGGTTGTATCTGAGCGGGGCTGACCCTTGCCAGCCCCTCTTCTCTGCCAGCTGGAGGGATGTATCAGGCCAGAGAGAGAACAGCAGAAACAAGTTCTCTTACCTGTTTTAATGGAACCAGATGCTCCTCAGCTGCTCTAGGTTGTATCTGAGCTGGGCAGAGCAGTGTTAGGCATCTGCAACCAGACCTTGGGGAGTTCTCATTCCCCTCCTCTGCCATGCCTCCAAATTCAGAGGGGAGAAACACTCCTACAATTTTTAGCTGGGTGGACTTTGGTTTTTTCTGCCACTTTATTTTGCACTGTTGAATTTTCCTTGGAGAGGTATCAACCTGGAGTAACTGCATCCAGCCAGGAGAATTATCTTTTGCCATTGCCATTCCAGGGGCCATTTCCAGTAATGGAAAAAAATTGTAGAAAGTATCCTGAATTGCCCCTGAATGGCTGTGCTCACTGCTGTAAGCAGCAGGTGTGCTTGTTTGTTGACCAATTCTTAAATGTTAACTTTTGTGCAGAGTTCCCAGCAAAATCAGCTGGGGTCCATGTGTTCACCAGAGGAGGCTGAGGATGGCCTGAACATTTGGGATGATACTGAATCATCTCAGGAAGCTTCCTCACAAGCCTAATTATTATACACTTAGGAGTGGATATGGAGGCTATAGGAAAAAACACAGTATTAAAATGTCTTTCAGGCATTCTTGAGTTGGCAGTTCTCAAATGTGAGTGCTTGAGTTTGTGGGAGGCAGTGTAGACTTTGCGCTTCCTGAAAAAGTCTCTGCTTAAATCCATTTCTACCAAGTTAATGTGCTCTGTGTGTCACAAGTTGGGCAAAGAACAACATCTTGGGCAAAATTCAACATGATAAATCAGCTCCACAACTGTCTTCGGTCTTCAGAAATTCCAGTGCTGTCAATACAGTGCTCTAAGTCTAGCCCAGACCATGGTCAGTGTTGGTCAGCATCAAGGAGCCAGCACTCTCTAAAAAGGAGTTTCAAAATATAATTAATTACTACTCATAGCAATGAGCCCATAAATATGAGGCACCTTTCTTACCAAGCTGGGGCAAGCACAGGTGCATTGCAGGTCCTGGGAAGATGTGAAGCTCCTCCTGGAGGGGAGTAGAACCTGCATTTGGGGAAAGGAAAGTGAAGTTTAAGGCTAGGATTGATTTTCCGTACATTTACCTAAGATGTGGGTGTCACAGCTGACCAAGTAAGCCACTAATCCAGTCAATAAGAGATGACAGCTCACGGCAATCAATCTCATGTTGGGTCCCTCGTTGGCATCTGCCTCTCTCAGTGATAGTATGGGGAGGTGTGTCTGAGGACTTGAACCCTGACTTTTGGCCATGTAAGTTTAGGTTAAATCAATCCTGTCCAAAAAATACCCAGTTTTTAACCACTTTTCTAAAGAGTAGTTGGTTGTAAAGTATCCTAGAATGTTATCATATCTTCAGACTCTGATTGAATGTGGAGCATCCACAGGGTTGTAACAATGAATAAGGAGTGGGTAATCCTTGGAGGACTCCATGTTGAGCACAAGCAGCCTCTTCTGCTGGCTCTTCACTGTTGCTCCTCATGATGAAGTTGGGCCATTGTGCCACTAAAATCTCAGTCCCCTCTGTTCCCCTGTTTTGCTGGGTTTAGATTTCAGCCCCAGCCATGCGCCCTCCCCCTGCACGGGGCAGGACCAAAGCAGCAGAGCTCTGAGCAATTTCTCATATGAAACCAAGGCAATTCTGTCCTAGCAAGGCACGGCACCCTGAGGCAGGTAGTAGCCTCATAAAGAAGAAAGATACTTCTTTTCTCATTGAAAATTACATGTATCAATTTGCTTCACTTAAAAAGCACCATCCTTATTTTCCTTAGGAGTACCCCAGCCATTTTCTATTCCGTATTCCATCTCTTGGTGATGCTGTTTTATTTCAGGGGAATCAGAGTATTTCCTCCCCGAGTGTCTCATCAATAGCTGTATTTACTGACAAGGGTGGTAGGTTTAATAGAGCCTCCCATTCAGATTCATTGTAAGAAGGGTTCCCCTTTGCAGACAGCCAATTTCGACATCCTGCCTGTATGAAATATGGGCTTGCTGTAAAAGTTGGATTTGCACCATTGTTTGGTAGCAAAAGGCAGGAAATTAAAGAGGCAACATTTCAGTAAAAGAGTGGGTGTGCTTTCTCTTTACCTGCTATTGTTGTAAATGACACTGAAGGTTATTGCAAGCTTAAGAGCAGATTTTATGCAGAAAAGATTTGCTTTTTATTTGTCAGTGACTGTATCTGCTACATTAGGTGGTGCTTTGTATTTCATCAGCTTTACTGTATAGTCTGTTTGGAAGGGAAATATAAATATAAAAATTGTAAAACCATAAATATTTGCAGGAGATTAGAAGGAATCCAAGTTTGAAAACATTATAATACATTTTTCAAAACTGTGTTTCAAGTTGCTGTCTTTGCTTACTGCTACAGAGCCAGGTTCTGTGTGCATTAAACTGAGCATGAGTCTGAGGTCTGACTTACTGCAACTCATGTTTAGATTACCATTAAAAATAATGTATCCTGAATTGTAGGCATTCAATCAGTTATTCTGAATTTCTTTTTGTGCAAAATCTTTACTGTAATCCTCTATAAAAGTAGCAGCATTTAATTACTTAAATACAAATATTGAAGTAATTTTTTCTGTTTGTTTTCTTTTGGATATAATTACAGAAATGTGGGAAATACTTTTCCAAGGCTTTTGAACTCAAAAGTGGAACAGAAGGAAGACACAGGGGGACACACACCGTTCAGTGTTATTTTCCTTGCACAGGAAAAAAAGATCATTATGAGATGAGCACTAAAGTCTCAAGTTTTCAAAGGTTTGCATAACAAACAAGAGACACATTGTGGGTTGCATCTTGACTTTGAAGGCTTGCCACTGTCAACTGAAATAAAATGGCAAGGTTTAAAGCCTTAACCAAGTTCACAAGGAAAATATTTGGACTAAAAGTTTTGGAAAGTTTTCTCTCTTTGAAGTAGTTTGTCATGTGTTACCAATGTGAACTTTATTGACCTTGAAACATTTTTTTTTTTTGAATCGAATAGCAACTAGTGACACTTTAGTAAAATCTTAAATCAACAACCATCTCCTGGCGGCTCCAGCTTCGTAGCAAATGCAGGCAAAACAGGGAATCTACAGAAGAGACCTTTATTATTCGTAAATGAAGCCTGCCAAAATCTTCCCGAAATAGCATTCAAAGACCCTTTTAAGGTCATGGATCCTGAACAAAGCCAGAAGAGCACAAAAAAGGCTGAGGAAAGTCCAAGAAAGAGGCTTCCCAAAGGAGAGGCTTTCCAAGCCAGTATTTCGTCTGCAGCTACATACCAGGGCAGCTCTGCTTCTTCACAAGGAACCCCTCTCCGAGATATCATATCACAGCAGCACTTTTCCGGTTCTTTGCCGATTTCAAGAGAAGAGTCTCAGGAGAAGACTGGACATCAGAAGCAACCTAAGCCTTCCTCTTTTGAACATCCTCCCCACGTTTCACAGCTTCAGCAGCACGCACTGTCACCAGCATTTATGTCTCCTGGGAAACCAGAGCATGTCCTCGAAGGTCCCACATGGCAGCTAGTTGATCCAGTAAGACCAGGTCCCTCTGGCTCCTTTTCATCACCCGGGCTTCACTCTCACCACAGCCAGCTCTTACCTTCCCATTCACCGATCATTCCTGGAGAGGACATGCCGACTGTTCAAAAGGTCTATATCCCTCGCCCTTCGCAGGTTTCCTTAAAACAAGCTGAGGAAGTGCACAAGAAGGAAAAGAAACCTCAGAAACCAGGCAAATATATTTGCCAGTACTGCAGCAGGCCTTGTGCGAAGCCAAGTGTGCTCCAAAAACATATCAGGTCACACACGGGTGAGAGGCCATACCCTTGCATTCCATGTGGCTTTTCTTTTAAGACGAAGAGCAATTTGTATAAACATAGGAAATCTCATGCTCATCGAATAAAAGCTGGGCTGGCCTCAGGGATTGGAGCAGAGATGTATCCATCAAGCTTGGAAATGGAAAGGATTGGTGGGGAGGACTTCGAAGAGCCAACAGAAGGAGAAAGCACAGATTCAGAGGAGGAAACGGGCGCAATGTCGGGCCATTTGGTAGAGCTCTCACCCAGGCAGAAGCACACCCTGTTGTCCAGTAGTTTGCTGAGTGGAGGGAGCCAAAGTTCCAGCCACGACCGATGTTCATTGTCTCATTCCAGTATGTCCCAGTCTCTTGAGGACAGCACCCAGTTTGCAGAGCCATCATCAGACCATGCTCTGAGCCATAAATCTGAAGATACCCATACTATAAAGCAGAAGCTTGCACTCCGCTTAAGCGAACGGAAAAAGGTGATAGATGAACAAGCTTTCCTGAGCCCCGGGAGCAAAGGGAGTACCGAGTCAGGCTACTTCTCAAGATCAGAAAGTGCAGAGCAGCAGATCAGCCCCCCAAATACCAATGCAAAATCTTATGCAGAAATTATTTTTGGGAAATGTGGTCGGATTGGGCAAAGGACTGCAGCATTAGGTGCAAACACAACCCAGGGGTTTCCGCACCTGTCTACTGAAGAGAAACCAAGTATGGTACCATTATCTGTGCCTAGAACACAGGTTATTGAACACATCACTAAGCTAATTACAATTAATGAAGCTGTTGTAGATACCAGTGAAATAGATAGTGTTAAGCCTAGAAGAAGCTCCTTATCTAGACGTAGCAGCATTGAATCTCCAAAGTCTGGTGTATATAGAGAACCGTTTCAGTTCGATATCAAGTCTGGTTCCAGTAGCCAGTTGGATGCATCGAAAGTGTTGACATCCCACAGTGAAAAAATTAAGCCCGAACAATCATTATTGTCACTTCAGCAATCCCACAGTGCCACAGAGACAGTGCCTCTCCTAAGAAGCCACTCAATGCCTTCTGCTGCATGCACTATAAGCTCCCCACACACCTTTAGAGGTAGCTATTCATTTGATGATCACATCATGGAGCCTGAAGTCTTAAGCCGCAGTCAAGCATTTTCTTCCCATCCTCGAATGCTAAAACGACAACCAGCTATTGAGCTACCTTTGGGAACAGAATATGTCTCAGAGGAGGTTAGCTCTGCAAACAAAGAAACTGTTTCCAAACCTCCTGAGGAGCCTGAAACCAAGGAAAGCGAACTTACCAAAAAGTCACGGAAGGGTCCGAAAGTTAAAGGGTTCATGTACGAGTGTAACGTATGTGGTGCTCGGTATAAGAAAAGGGACAATTACGAAGCCCATAAGAAATACTACTGTTCAGAACTGCAGCTTTCAAAGCCTCGTTCTTCCACTTCCCATCATACCTCTTCAGAGACTGAGAAAAGCATTGCAGATCCTGACACGTGGCCCCAGGTGATGCATTACAAACTGGGGAGCAGTTTGGAGCTCACTCCGCTCCGAAAAAGACGAAAGGAAAAGAGTCTTGGTGACGATGAGGAGCCTCCAGCTTTTGAGTTGTCTGACACTCCCTCTTCCAGTACAGGCCCGGGGACTCAGTTTGCCAACCCAGCATCATCTGACGTCGCTTTAAACCTGACCCGTGAATCCATCAAGTCACCAGCAGATCTGGGTAAATCTGCACCTTCTGATATCAGTGCCAGCTTTCATACCAGGAACACCAAACCGGCTCCGAGTGCGGAAGGCAAAGAGAAAAGGACAACCTCCAAGGAGATCTCCGTCATTCAGCATACAAGCTCCTTTGAGAAGTCTGACTCTGTTGAGCAGGCAAGTGGCTTGGAAGGAGAAGAGAAGCCCTTGACACAGTACTCTTCTCAGCCCACACCCCAGCACAGCCGACCCCCTCACTCCCTGCAGCCCAAGCTGGTACGCCAGCCCAACATCCAGGTCCCAGAGATTCTGGTCACAGAAGAGCCTGACAGACCAGAAATGGAGCCAGAGCCTCCTCCGAAAGAGCCAGAGAAAACAGAGGAATTTCAGTGGCCACAGAGGAGCCAGACCCTTTCTCAGCTCCCTGCAGAGAAACTCCCACCAAAAAAGAAGAGGCTGAGGCTGGCAGAAATGGCTCAGTCCTCTGGAGAGTCCAGTTTTGAATCAGTCTCTCTCACCCGAAGCCCAAGTCAGGAAAGCAGCATATCCCACAGCTCCAGCCACTCCGTGTCATTTGATCGTGAAGATCACGGCAAGTCGGAGTCGACCAGCCAGCCCTCTGAATCCCACCCAAAGCCTCCTGGCGTTGGCTCGCATATGTTGATGGTTCCAAGCCACCATCATCATTCCAGAGAAATGCGGAGATCTGCTTCTGAGCAGACACCAAATGTGTCCCATCCTTCCCAGATGTCAGAGACCCGCAGTAAATCATTTGACTATGGGAACCTGTCGTCCACTCCTGCCTCAACCTCTGGCCCCTCAACCTCCTCGGCTCCACAGGAGAGAAGGAAATGCTTTCTGGTTAGGCAAGCATCCCTCACCAGACACCCAGAGCATGAGCCGGACTCGGCCCCAACTGGCCGGCCAGAGACAGAAGATCCAATTCCTTTGTCAAGTAAATCTCCTTCAACAAGTTTGCCCCATCAGCCAACATCTTCCTCCCCTTTGCCCTCTCATGGTACTTACCCGAGTGAAAAGAGTCAGCCAAAAGACAGCCCTCAGCCAGCCTATACCCAGCCGTACACAGAAGCTCTGCAGGTGTTTCATCATCCCGTTCCAGAACTCACGCTGCATGAAAAGCAGTTCATGTCCCCACAGGTTTCTATCTTTCCCTACCAGCATCTCCTGCCCCAGCCAGGGCAGTCTGCAGAGCTCTTTGCCGCACACACTATGTCTGACATCCTCTCTGCTCAGTTCACCATGCCTCAGATTCCTCCCTCCATATTTCAGACCCCACCACTGCCCCTGCCACAAACACTCATCCACCCAGGCCCGCTTCATATCGCTCCTCCATTAATGTCTCACCCTGCCGAGGTGCCCTTCAGGCAACATCCTTCCTTCCTGCCCGTGCATTACCCTGGATCCTCACCGATCCCTTCAGCCTTTTTTCTGCCTCTTCAGTCTCAGTTTGCTCTCCAGTTGCCAGGTGAAGCTGGTGGACATTTACCGCAGATCAAATCCAGTTTATTCCCAGCAGCGGGAACCTCCAGTCTTTCCCCATGCACAGAATATGGCTCAGACAGTCAGTTGCATCCTCTGACCTGCACAGCAAGTCCTCCGGTGTCTGTATCCGCATCTCAGCTCGTTGTTCCTACACGGTCAGAGCCAATGGTGTCGCTGGTTGTCCCCGTTCGCATACAGACAAATATGCCGTCCTACGGGAGTGCGATGTACACGACACTTTCCCAGATCCTGGTCACTCAGTCCCAGTGCAGTTCCTCTTCTATCGTCCTCCCCAGATTTGATGATCGCCAACCCAAGGGTACCCTGGTCTGTAGTGCTGATGTTCATGGACTAGGTTTCGATCTGGCACAGATGATCACAGAGGATCAAAGAAGCCTTTTCCAGAGCCCATATCTGAGAGTGCCCTTGCCCTTACCAGAACGAAAAGGCTATATGCCACTCACCTCCCCATCAGACAGTGTCCTTGGACTGGAAGGAGGCCCATCAACAGTTGGTGGAAGTAAAAGAATGCTCTCTCCAGCTGGTAGTTTGGAGCTGACAATGGAAACACAACAGCAGAAGAGAGTGAAAGAGGAGGAAGTGTCTGAAGCAGAAGAGAAGTTAGAAGTGGTGAAGCCACCCAGTGCAATAGAGGAAGGGAAAAAGCAGGATAAATCTCACTTTCTTGCAGAAAGCCAAGGCAGGGTCGAGGTTGAGACACCACCTAGTTTGTCCTTAGAGCAGTCAGAGCCAAAGGAAGTGCCAAGTACTTTGCAACAAGCTGTGTCCCATTCAGGTTCTCCAAGTTTTGAGGCACTGGAAGAGTATAAGCAGCCAGCTGGCAAGCAGTTCCTCAGCAAGGCACCTTTGCAACCCGTGAAGAAAGAAGACTCCAAAGAATTGGTGGAGCAGTCTTCACCAAACCCTCCCAGCCCTGCACCTCTGTCTGAGGTCGCTCATAGTGCAATGAAGTCTCGAGAAGGTACAGATATGAAGAAGGTACTTCAGTTCCCCAGTCTCCACACAACCACTAATGTCAGTTGGTGCTATTTAAACTACATAAAGCCAAATCATATCCAGCAAGTTGATCGACGCTCTTCAGTGTACGCCAGCTGGTGTATCAGCTTGTATAACCCCAACCTTCCAGGTATATCCACTAAAGCAGCCCTCTCCCTCCTGAGGTCCAAGCAGAAGGTGAGCAAGGAAACCTACACCATGGCTACTGCTCCACGTCCAGAGGCAGGCAGGCTTGTCCCATCCAGCTCCAGGAAGCCCAAAATGACAGAGGTAATGCAATCCTATATATTTCTCCTCATCCAGTTGGATACATGGGAAGAGGGGGACGAGGGACGGGGAATTGCTATTCTTAGTTTAATAGGAGTTTATTCATCCCTCTCTCAGTTTGGTAAGCACTTGTTCTCAGTCAAACTTTTAGAATGAAGAAGCTCAAACCCACTGTAATAAAAAAATAAATATAAAAAAAGAAAGGCAAGCCTGCTTCAAGGCAATCTGCCATATTTCTGTTCTCTGGTTTCTACTTGCCTTGTAATCAAAAGAGCATGTAGGAATCACCACCGCACCATGAACTGCCACTGCTCAAGCACAAAGGATTAGACTGATTTGCATTTGTCTTGATATTTCAAATAGCTTTACAACTTTTTTTCCCCTCTTTTTTTTTTTTATAAATGCTGTTATAATTCCCTACATTTTGCATGTTATAAATGAAAAAGGATTACCTTGGGAAAATGGGATTCTGTCTGGTTGTGCATCTGCTTATCTCACATTAATGAACATGGAGAGGCGTGCTTAAAAGTATTTAAAAATATTAAAGGGAGATTTGCAAGTGTATTTAAGCCCCCAAAGAAGCATAAAGGCATGCAGTGACATTTGTAGAAGTGCCTCAGTAGGTTAGACATGGAGTCTTGTTAAAACACCCGTGTCGTCTGGTCCATTTAGTTAATGTCCTTAGCTCTCTACCTGCTTTTCCAGGAATCTAAGGACATTTTATAACTGGTCTTCAGAGTTAAGGGGAGTGAGGCAGACGGCTTTCCAGGGGCAGAGCTCACCAAAGGCATTGGCCATATGGGCACAGAAGTGTTTAAGACACTTCTGGTAGCTGTCTAGTGTTATATAGCTCCTTCTGAGGCCAGAATTTCTGCTCTTGGTTAATGCTGAACCATACAGATCCCTTTAATCCAGATCATGTTCATGTAGATTAGCAAACAGAATTGCTCTAAAGATTTTGCAGTTTGATATTCATCTCAAGTCAATTTATATTGATGGATTATTCATTTTATTTCTGTATCATGAAATGAACTCTGAATATTAAATTTATCATAATCGCTGCTGCAGCTGCTGCTTATAAATATGTCTTAAAATACACAGTAGAGTCACTTTGATTCAATAAATCTTTATTTCTCTTCAGCATTTCCATGATACTTCTGCAGAAATCCAAAAGACAGAATTTCCAGGGGCATAGGGGCAAATAATCACCTGCGCAGTGCAATAACCGCATTAATGCCTGATATTTATGCACTCTTTTTCAAAGGATTTTATCTGAACGGTGTCGTACCACCCTTGATTTAATTCTCTAATAGAAGTGCCTGTGCTCCTCTGAGCTTTGCTCTTTGACATGGTGCTAAAATGCACACCAAGGGTGTGTTTCAGAAATATGAGACCCTCATGCCCTGAAGTTAAATGTTAAGCTCTCGACAGGAATGGTTCAGCCCTTAACCAACAAAATACATGTGTCACTGCGTGCATTTGCTCAAAAGACTCAAAAACCTTTTAGACAAAACCCTAGAAGCTGACTGGTGGTGAAAGTTAAGGTTTTCATGGTACAATTTGCAAGAGTAAGAGTTTGTCCTGCCAAATTCACCTAGAAAATGGTGTAGCCGAAATCTAGTATTAATACCTGCTGCTTGAAGGAGTACGGTTTGCAGAAATTATGCTAATTTCAATGGAGATAAATTGACCTCATGCCAAGCAGAGAAATAATTTTTGATTAGATGATCAGTGGGAGTGAAATCCTCAGTTTAGTTTTTAAAATGCTTATGACTGGCACAGATTAGGAAGTCGCGTCGCCGGTTCCTCAGGAAGATGCGATTAGCGGGAGCTGCCTGGCAGTAGCATCCATCAAAGGTTGAAAGTTCAGCCTTCAGTTAACTCTGCTCTAGCTGTTTCCCTTAAATATTTTCTTCTTTATGTAACTATAAGTTGTCAGTCAACCCAACAGAAAATGTAAAACAGCTCTAATATTTTGTACAATTATGCATGCAGTGAGCTATCAGCACAATAGTACTGTATATACTGTCTACGTACTTGGCTTGGTTTTTAAATTACCAGTGGGATTTACTGAGCAGATCAATTCTGAAGTGACTGTAGGCTCCAGCGTGCATGTAGGGATGGCTAATTACACTGTATCGGGCTTGCACACTTTGTAAATTAAACGAGATTGTAAAGGGGATAGTAGTGACTGTATGATTTTGGCTCTCTGGTGCCTTTCATCTGTCTATGTTTTGTGCTTTCAAAAGTT
The DNA here is from genome assembly GCA_002844005.1 of Limosa lapponica baueri. NCBI lineage: Eukaryota > Metazoa > Chordata > Aves > Charadriiformes > Scolopacidae > Limosa > Limosa lapponica. The sequence goes on from KZ506560.1 coordinate 75,071, forward strand.
GCAATAAATAAACCTCATGCTACATCTAGAAAGTCAATTGTTTTGTATTCCTCAGTAAATAAGGAATGGAACCGGGAAGGTTATCACTAGTGTTGTTACGAGTGTGGAGCTCGTATCAGGAGGTGAAGTCATGATGGCCAAGGTTTAATTTTTGAAGGTGCTCGGTGTGTCTCCTGCCACCGATTTCCTCCAAGCACAGACACCTCTGTGCCCAGAGACAGCAGTTGAGACTGTTTCTGCTATTAAATTGTTAAAATGCTTCCTGGCACTGTTCTGTCCTGGCTGATAGCCCTCTCCCAGGAAATTCCTGGGCACATTTTGGGAGATAGGACAGGACAGGGGCCGGGTATGTGGGTCTGATGGTGTGGATGAGGGCTAATCTGGGTGAGCTCACCCCAGCGGCAAAGAGCAGCCCCGGGTGCATTCAATGCTCTAAGCCGAACTTCTGGAATTATTGGGTAAATCTGAAATGTTTGACCTCAGTTTTGCAAAGCTGCTTTTTAGCGAGTTTCTCCCATCTCCAGCTGAGAACCTGGTGGTGGTACCAGCAGTGTGCTGTGGTGGGGGCTGGGCTATATGCCACTGAATTTTGCATGTCTCAGTTGAAGCTACTCACTCTCCGGCTTCCCGTATAACCATGGGAGACAAAGAGGCACCTCTTGGGTGATTCATCCCCCCTTAAGATAAGTGTCTAAGGTAGGGCAGATGAATCACCCTTGAGAGCTGCCACTCTTTCCAGCAACCGTAAAGAGTCAAGGGTGACCAGCTCTGCTTTAGACTTCTGCCAGTTCGTTGGCCAAAATCCCTCTAATAACCCCAGTCTCTCAAATGCCTTCAGTCTGTTTCCATAAATTATATGTAAAACAAGGATATGGGTAATTCAATTGAACTTCAAAGGTATTCTTGCACTTGTGTATAACATAAGCTGGGTGAAAGGCGATCTCCTTTCCTCTTTCAGAGCTTTGGAGACCCCTCTTATTTTTTGTACGGGGGCAACATCCTAAGATTTCATTCCAGATGTGGAGAGCTGCCCTTGCATCGCACAGAGCTAGAGAGGCAGCTGTAATGCTTAGGTCCATGTTCTATAAAAAATGCCATTAAACATGCTAGATGAGATGTCAGTGCATGACTTAAACCTTGGTCTAAACAAGGGGTGGCAATTTTAACAGTGAAAAAACAAATTTTACCCTGAGAACGTCTGCGGAGGTTGAGGATTATTTTCTCCCGTTGATTTTGTGGCTTTCTCTGTGCTGCACCCTTGGCAACAGGGCTTCAGTGAAAGGAAATCACCCAAAAGCTTCGACTGTCAAGTGATTTATATCAAGTTTAGATGGCTAAAGTCCAAATTTGTGTGAATGTGTGTGTATGCGGGGGAAACCCAAAGGTTAAGGTTAAATATATGAATTCTGCAGATGTCTCCACTCTAGACCTTTGTAGACGTATATATTAGAGAGAGGATTATCCAAGGACAGAGCAGTGGATTTGGGAACAGAGACTTATGGCTCCACCACACGCTCAGAGTCACCCCAGCCAAGGCTCTTCTCTTTATGCCTCAGTTTTCCAGTTGGCAAGAGCTGGATAATATTGAGCCACCAGATGCAGGGGGTGATTTAAAAACTTGTAAGCGGTCACAGTAAATATAACATAACCAGCATGGCTCAAAATCCAGAAGCAGAGGCCCTGTTTGTTAAAAGGATGTGCTAATTACTGCACTTAGCTTTGAGGAGCAGCATGTGTGGTGGGCTGCTGGCTCTTTCTGAGGCTGTTTGGTCTGTGTCTGTCTTAGAGTGATTTTTTATGTAATCATTGATTGTTTTGCTCTTTTGGGGAGATAGGTTCATTTGCCTTCGCTCCTTTCTAATGAAGGTCGAAAAGATATAACTAGAGCTGAGAAGGAAGAGGATAAAAGAGGAAAATCAGAAGAAGAGGCTCTTGTAACCAAAAGAGGGGAGCCAGTCAGGATCAAGATCTTTGAAGGAGGGTAAGTGTCTCATTTTATTTCTCTTTTTGTGTCACAGTTGTATAGGAGTTAGTGATAACAATGATGGAAAGTCAGTGAAGGTGTCGTGTGGAGGTGAGCAGGAGGCCAGATATAGTCGCCTTTCATTTCCTTTCTACAGCCACTGTAAAAATCTGACCCTTGAAATCTGTAGCTACTCCGGACTGCATCAGTTTCATTATGTTTTTTTGAGTTGTCTTTAAGTTAGCAAGCACCTCAATTTCTTTTCTGAGCGGGTGGTTGAGTGAAGACGGCTGCACAATACACAAATACATCTCATAGCTGTCTCTGCTGTGACAGACGTGTACTCCGTATCTTCTAAATCTTTCCAGAGCCTTCTCCTGAAAATGATGTTCCTAATGGTTATAAGGAGGATCTGGGGAGATCTCTTCTGATGCCTGGGTTTTGGGTGGGGGAGAAAAGAAGGATTCTATTTATGTGATTTTAATCGTGCCCAACCAAAGTAGCTCAAACCAGAATGGATGCAAGGTCCAAATTTGATGCGTATCTTAATTCTTGGCTCCAGGTAATTCAGAGTACTCTTTAGTAATTCAGCACTGGTCTAATACTACTGTTTATCTTTTCAAAAGTAAAACATCAGGTAATAAATAGCGTGTCTGTGGGATACAATTAAAGATCATCCTTCCTGTGTGTTGCAGAGGGGGCCAAAGAGATGTAAGAAATCCCTCACAGGATTCATCACTTCTGCTCTTGCCATTGGGTGGTCTTGGTTTTTGTGTGTTAGAAAAAGGCTTTAATTAGTGGTTGTGGTTTTCTGCTGTTACCCATTGAAGTTTGGGTTTATTTCAAAATATTTCATTAGCAGATGATCAAACTAGCTAACCAAAAGAGTAATATAGCGCTTTGGGAAACGAAACCTGCTTGTTTGTTCAGGAAAACTCACCTCTCACCCAGATGCAGGCACTATGGACCCAGCGCAGGGTTAGATACATGTCAGCAGCAAGTGGTGGATGCAAAGAGCTAAAGTAGTGGCAACCTGTAATGCTTATGAACTGAAGTGATTTAGGGAGGGAGCCAGGGAATGACAAGAAAGCAACAGACTGAGAAGTATGATGGGTTCAGTATGTTGCCATCACCCTCCCGCAGCAGATGGGACCCACGGGACTAGCTGAGCACCGGGTTTTGTTGCCTTAAAGCCCATGAGAAACCTCTGTTCCCCTTGACCGGGTTGTCCTGGAGCTGTGACTGTTTCAGGGGGACTCTTGGGCTCCTTCCTAGACGTGATTAAAGAGGCTCAGCATTAACGTGAATGAAAATCACCCTGCCCCTGGCAGAGCAGCTCTGGGGAGGTTTTTTGGGGAGAGATGCGGGGGTGCTTGGTGCTGGCTGCGTCCTCCGCGACGAGCCACGTCTCCTGCGCTCAGGCAGGGAGGATCTCTGCATCCCCCGGCCCAGCACAACGGATGCGGAGCCACATTTTTCTGAACGACAGACACAAAATAAAGCAACTTTTCCGACATGTTCTGTGTAAGCCAGCATCAGGGAACGTATTAGTCATCCTGAACGTATGCTATGTTTTATTTTAAAGTTCCTGTAGCACTTAAGGCAGCCGTCCTTCTGGATGCAAGACAGAATATAGTAGCTGTTTAATGCCAAGCACAGGCACTAATGGAACACACCAGGCCACAGAAACAAATTTTCTATGCAAATTACATGGCATATGCACTGCTAAGAGGTCAGGCAGGATGGGCTGTTCTCCCGAGGTGCGTGGTGCCTACCTGGGGGTCTGTGCCTAGTTCCCACAAGGTGTCTGATGGGGAATCATTCAGCCTCAGCAGCCTGTGTCTGCGAGGGTATTTTCTTGCAGGGAAGGAACAAGCCTGCAGATGAATCCACAGGGTGCCTAGTGCTTTGTGCAAGATGCTAAATGGATCAGACCCCTTTCCTGGCCATCTCTAGAAAATGGTTTACAAAAAGGGCATCCATTCTCAAGACATTATTTCACCGTCTTTTTTTTTCCCCTCATAAAAATTTCCTCCTTGTCTCATTTTTCCCCTTATTTATTGGTTTCACATGGCCTGCTGCTGGCTAGGCCCATCTTTGCAGTGGGATGCAGTATGTTTCAGATCTTTTGGAGCCATCCCGTGCTTTGTTGCCTCAACCAAGGAGGGAGATTATAAAGCAATTCAAGTGTTCCCACAAAAGATGAACTTGCTGCAGCTCTTTTAGCTCCTTCTTCCCCTCAGTTTTATTTTCTTTAGGGCTCTTGCCTTTCTCACTGCCATTTGAAACACTGCTTTTCCCTCTGTACAGTTTTCTGGTCTCTCCGATCCCAGAGCTGCCTTTTCCCCATTGCTACATCCCTTGTAGCTCTGCCAGGACCAGCTCTGCTACTTCCCCCACTGCTGTCCAGCTGACTGGCTAGAATCATATTTCTTGGCTTTCAGAGAAGACCAGATTTCATACTTTCATCATACCCACTGCCCATTTATAAGGAACCAACTGATGAACCTGTCAGAGTCTCTCGGAGCACTGTGGGGAGCTTGGCTTCCCTTGCAAAGTCTCTCTCATTTGAACATGTCTCCTACTCAGCTGTGAAAGCGGATGGTTGCTTTGCTCATGTTTGCCCACTGGGAAGTGTTTTAGAAACAGCAGCTTGCAGATTCTGTGAGACTTGAGGTACATTTAGACCTGGGTTTGGGATCAAGTCTCAGTAATGCCACACATGGGGTGTGCTTAGGCTCAGTTTCTTCCTTTGTCACCTTTTCCATGAAGGATGTCAGTTGGCCCCTATGGTTTCATCACAGGAGGTGGAGTAGTGGCCACTGGGGCTGCAAGAGGACCTGGGTGCTGGAGGTGTTCAGGTCCTGTTGAATAATCCTGCCATTTCAGCATCTACCTCCCTTGGCCTCTTGTGGAGAAGAGGGCTTGTTGTGTCTCTGGTTTCTTGGGAACTGCAGGAGGGAGGTAGGTGGTTCTGCCTTGACTTTTCCACAGTTAACTGTAGACGGGATCCACAGAGTTTTCTGTTGGGCTCCCGTTTAATGAACAAATTCCTCTTGGAGACCAAGTCTTAAGATCATTCCATATGTAATTTCAGCAGTGACTTTTACTTCCAGCCCTGAAATTTTGGAAGACTGGGTAGACCTCCAGCGCAGCCAGCATTCACCTCCCACCATGAGCACACCCCATGGACTTGATTGCAAAGGAGACGGGAGTCGTTTAACGTCCCACACAGACTGGACACTGCACAGTCTCATTAGGTTGTGTCTGGGAGAACCATGCCATTAAGCAGTCAGGTTAAAGTTTGTGTTCCTGAAGAAGGTAATAAAAATATCTATTGGACTTGTCCTGAGGGATATTGTGGTGGTTTTGAGCAGTGAAAATGATCTTTGAAGGTCAAGCTGGCCAGCACTGCTGCAGGAGAAGAGCTGTGATTCCTCAGTGGCTCTGTGTCACCTTTGTCAATCTGCTTTGGTACTTTGGAGGCACCAGGCCCATTCTGAAATCTTACATCATGAAACTGTAGATTGGTATCGACCTGATTTGAGAGTGAGGTCTGTGGTGGTATCATGATCTTGTCAGGGAAATGTTGCCTGTTTACTGTGCATTAGTATTACCATGATGAAATCTGATAGTGGTGGCGTAGTTACAGTCAATATATGTTCTTCTGTTTCATAGCCAAACTCTCTGTGCTTTTATGGGGCCTTATTGCACTATTTGGTTGCAACTAGAAGGGAAAGGAATACCAAGACATAGAAGGTTAAAGACCACTAACCTTAACTGACATCCCCAAACCAGGGTCATGTAAAATGAGTACTACATCAAAAGGAAAGCTCTCTTTGGAAAAACCCTTATGGCTGCAGCCTTATGGTTGCAGACCCAAGAATCCTTGCATTCACACCTTAAAAAAATACCTCCTCGTCACACTATCCCATGTGTATAAATCCGCACATGAGTTTGAAGAACCCATGGTGATGTAATGTGCTGTATCTTTTAACTTTAAGAGGGATGCCCATGGTGGTGTTGTGACCCATGCTGCTCTAGTCATCAGTTTGGTCTGACTCAGATATGAATCCGAGTCCTTCACTCTTTGTCCCCACCAATACGTAACAGGGAGTTGCAGGTTCAGCAGCCATGGGATTTTCTGAGCTAGGGCCCTGAACCCCCACCTTAATCACTGCTCCCTTTGCCTGAGCAAAACCCTTCCTGTCTGCAGTACAAATAACTGGGAGATTGTCAAATAACTGGGGCTTTGTATGAGGTTTGACCGTCACATTCCCTGGAGAGCCTGGGGCTGGAGGGGCACGGACTGCGGTGTCACACTGTCCCCTGTCTCCACGCCGTGGGGCTGCTGATGGGGTTTTAGGAAGCAGTAAGAAGATGGAGCCGTACTTCTGCCTCCCTTCACCTGTTCAGCGAGAGACTTTCCCTGTGGTTGAAGGAAGGATGGGGAAGCTTTGGGACTGTTTTATCATACTCGAACATGGCTGCTAACTAGTGGATGCATAAACAAAAAAACCCAACCCTTTGGGGGACCCATTAGCTGGATGCAAACCTCCCTCCCCCCAGCTCTCCCAGGTTCTTGCCACTGTGGACTCACGGGGATCTGTGGTCGGCTTCTCTGGGGTGATCTCACTCCATGTCTATGACCGGCCACAGGAACTGCAGCTCCCACCACCCGCTGACACACACCTCATGGAAAATCCCTGGCACAGCAACATGAGAGTTTTATTACCCTAGAGAAAGCCTTGCTGTTAAACAAGCAAAGTTTCTCGGCGTGTAACTCCAAACCCTTGCGTCGGACCCGGTTCGTTCAGGGGATTTCCTTTGCTGCTTAGATGGGTTTTAAGAATTCATCATGTTTATTTTGAAAGAAGTCATTTATCCCAAAGACACTCACTTGAGTACACATGTTAGCGGCAGCGGAGGAATCGAAGCAAGATGATGTCTGTAGCCCATCCCGCTGCTGTGTGCATGAGATAACAGCTGATGTTCCTTCATTTACCTCCAAACCTGCCGGAATCCTGGAGATGAACTCACTTCACAGCCCCAGGGCAGTGCCTCAAATGGGTATATGTATCTGCAAAGCAGGGCTGGTCTTAAATAATAATATTTTAGTCTGCATGCTGCACCTAGGTATACGCAAAGAATTCCTGTAATTTGCATTTTTAAGCAAAAGGGGCTTTCCTGAGACTGGCTGCTTTACACAGAAGGGAGAAATTGGTGTTAAAATTTTCCTTTTAGGGTTAGTGGTGTCAGACTGACCACTTGGCATTCCTTTGAGCATCCTGTGGGGTTTGGTTGCTGGATTTTCCCTGTCTTGAGAAGTGCTGAGCAGGCATTGCTGCGCTCCATTCGGGCAGCCCTGCGGCTGCACAGCCCTTCAGAAAATCTGCTCCTGCATGTGGCAAGCTGCTCTCTGAAATGGGATTTTAAAGTCTGAAAGCATTGGCTTGTGCACAGGTGTTTATCCTACTACTGCAATGACCTTTAGAAAAAAAAAAAGAAAATGTTTCTTATATGTGGAAATTTTTTATTTGTTTTTCAGATAGGAATTTACAAGAAATGGAGAGGAGATCTTTCAGCTTCCATGCCACTGGCTTTGAGACTGGCAGGGACAGCCCTAATGCTAATTAACCAGCTTGTGTTGGGGATGCTGGGAAAAGGGAAAGGAAGAGCATACTCTCATTTTGTAAATACTCTTATGAAGAGTCTGTTTCCTTCTAAATGGCTGGTTTCTGGGGTCGGTACCCACGAGGGTTGGGTACAACCTGAAAGGTGGTGATGCTAATGCTCACCAGGATCCGTCCCTGTGGGTATGGGGGCTCCAAAAGGAGCAAGGACAACCCTCGTTTCTCATGCCCGTTAAAGGAACATAAGGTCTCTTTTGAGCACCATACGTTTACACTCTCTCCCTCTTTTTTTTTTCATAGCACGAGCAAAGCACATTTTCTGCTTAAAAAGCTAACAATCCAAAGGAGACAAGGTGCAGGGTGACAATTTAAGGAAGGACGGAGTTGTGAATTTTACCGATGCTGACAAGATGAAAGGAGAAATCGTTTGAAGAGACAGGTTTGCAGGCAGTGAGAAAGGCAGCTTGAGAGATACATTCAGGAATAGCAGCAGAGAAAAATAGCAACCAGAGAAAAAATATTTTCAAAATGAAAGGATTATATGCTTTTTGCTTTGAAAATCATTGCATTCTTACTTTAAAATGTCTGTAGAAGCTAATATGAAGAAAAGGTTCTATTTGACTTACAGCAAACACTTTTCCCTCCCATAATATGTCTTCATGAAAAAGTGGATGTTTTTTTTCATTTTAATTTTGGGTTGAATTTGAAAATTGTATTTTTCCCTGATAATTCAGGGAGTAGTCAAACTGAAACATCATTTTTTTTCAGTGGTCTGTTCTGGAAATCTTTTCTTGGCTCGGAAGCAGCAAGGTAGAGGGCAGGAAACAGCGGATGGAAGAGGAGGAAAGTGAGAAGTTTGTGGGCAGAGTCAGGGCAGAGAGCAGCACAGGGAAGGTGTAACTTATTGACTCTGACTCTGGACCCCTCAGCCCGTCTGCTCCTTGCACGCTGCTGCGAGATGCGTTAGCTCCGAGCGGCGCGTCTGGGAGAGCTGACACATTCCCTTTGGAGGGAAAGTGTGGGATGGGTCTGTAACAGCGCCAGTTCCTCAACCTGCCACTCAGCAGATGGTGCTGTGTGCCAAGAGCTCTTGTATAAGTAACCTTGTATAACATAGAAATAACCTCGGGTTATTAACTTTAAAACAGGTTATTAATATCTGTCGGGAGCAGCTTCTGGTTGTATAACCCCGACTGAAGCATCATGCAAGATCCCAAATGTTGTATCTTTGGGGCAGAGTTCAGGGCTTGAAGCTTTTTATATTTTCCTTGCTTTCTTTATATTTTCCTTGCTTT
>KZ506560.1:111673-122768 GCA_002844005.1 Limosa lapponica baueri
TGACTCAGGGTGGGCAGTGCCTGGAGCTGGTGGCTTTGTTGGTAAATCTGGTGGGTGATTTCTGGGTAACAACGTGTTGGTAGTCACTGGGCATATGAGAGCATGAGGAAGTGATACCAGATTTGAGGCCAAATTCTCATCAGACTCATGCAGCAGATCCAAGCGCTAGTTCTTTCTCTCCCTGCCAGCCCGGAGCTATTTCTGATTCATTTTCTTTCTCTTTCCCTCTTGCTTTTGTTACTTTGTTCTGAGGTTTTCCTTTGAGAGGTGAATCCATTTAGCCTCTATCCATCACTCCACCTTGCTTTCCACCATGCTTCTGTTAGGATTTTATTCAGGATGCTGTGATCAGACCATCCTTTTCACCATCTCTCCAGCTGCTTTGCTCTTCATCTCTGCTCCCTTGAAGCACACAAACTGTCAGCACTGACTGTGCCCATTGCACAAGGCAAATAGACGCTTGCCTCCAAGGGACTTCCCTTCTTCAGCTTTGCAGGAAACTTGCACGAGGAAGGTAGCATGGAAATGCTTCCTTCAGAAAAACACAAAATCCAGTGTTGGGATTGGAATGCAAAACTCTCTGTTTGCCTATGGATGCATGAGGGGGCAGAATTTCCCCAGATCAGTGACTTCAGGACAAATAATTGCATGGGGGTAACTTGGAATTGCATGAAAATGGCTCTTTGCTGGAAGGGGGTTACAGTTAACTGTACAGCACGTGGGTAAAAGCTGTTGGCTTCACTGATGGAGACAGAAGGACCTCTGGAAGAGTTTCTGGAGAGTGAGAAAAAGATCAGCCTTGGGTGCTGATAAAATCATTGCTTGAAGTCCTATAACTGAATCATTGCTGTTGGTGATGGAGTGCGGACCAGAGGTTTGCAGAACGGGAGGTTTCACAGCTTGTTTTGCAGACGTCTAGAATGTTTGTTTGTGCCCTGATTCGTTAGGATCCTCCTTCCTGGTGTGCAATTTTGCAACCACGGTTAATTGCAGAATGGAGAAGCTGGAACTCTCACTACTGGACTGCGCTTGCAAAAATATAAGCTGAGTAGAAGCTCTTTTAGAAGTCAGGTTTCCAAAGTTAATTTTAGCCTTCAGCGTAAACTCGAAGGGGATATCTGTGGAGCTGTCTTCATTTTGGCTGTGGGAGATCTCTCCAGCATGATCTAATGCTCTAAACTCTCAAGTAGGCTGGAAGCAGTGAAACACTTTTTTTATTATTATTTTTAATGAGGATCTTTATCTGGTTAAAATGTAACCCCCTCATCCCCCGCCCTGAAAATCCGTATCTGTGTTCCAAGAACTGGGAAAACTTCTGCAAAAGAAAGAGCTGTAAATGTTTTTCCCCTTTTCACTAATTATGCTGTTTGTCTGGTTTTTGTGCATTTCTGTCACTGTAAACGAAGCTGTTCCTTTGGGTTACAGAACTGCGGGGAAATGTTTGGGTTTTTTTTATTATTTTAAAGCAAATCCATGAGATTTTTGTGTGCTCGCTTAGCTGATGGAAACAGCAGTCTTGGAAATTTGGTTTGTAAAGATTTATTTGATTTTAAGTTTCTGGACCAGATATAAACGTGCCTCTTTAATGAGGTGTCTCTACCTCCACTGCAGCAGCGCTCTCCTAAGAGGTTTGTTACCGCGGCCTCCAAGAGGTTGTTTAAAAGAAGTTAAGCAGCTTCTTCATTGTTTTCTTACCAGGAAGGAAATGAAGAAAAAGCTGCAGTCTGACAATTTTCCCTTTCAGGAAGGTCAGGGAGAGCTTTTCCCCTGACCACCTTCCCAGAGGGGACACGGGAACCGCCAGCCGTCCCTTGTCACCCCTTGTCACTCATCTTCAGACCCTGGAGGGAAGCGCAGCCCCTTTTTTTGCTCCTTCTCTCGGGTGACCTGGGGCTGTGGGTCAGTGTTGGCACATTAATTCCCCTCCTGTGCAGGCATTATCCTTTTCCACAGCTATTTTCTGCTCCCGTTCAGGCTCACATCAGACTCTCATGTCCTGATTGCTTAAGATTTCTTAAGATTTCTGGATAAACTGCGTGGAGCAGCTCACTGTGTCCATGCCGCTGCCTCTGCTTAGAGGTCAGAAGGGACAAGGAGCTTCATATTAATTTAAAAGGTGCTTGTGCAAAGGACATCGGTGCCTGTTGGCTGAAGATATCCATTTGATAGTCTAGTCCACTCACAGTTTCCAGACACCAGACTTCTTCATGTCCTCAGCCACAGTCTTCCTTTAATAAATTAGTTTGCAGTTCTTTAAATCAACGCATGACAGGCAGTGAGGTTATTGAACATGTTAATATATTAAATGCATTACCCCCTCAGCCCTTAAAGGCAAGGTTATGGCTGCACAGTTTATTATTATTACTGCTCCAGCAGACTCAGCGCTCTGCTAAGCCTCCTCTGGAAACTACAGAGCAGGTCCAACTGGCGGAAAGCTCCGAAAGAATTAACTGCTGTTATAGCAGGGCAGATTGATACAGAGATTTGCAGAATGTCCCTGCCCCCTCTGCGTGCTGGGGCCTTCCCTTCACGGCTGGGAAGAGGGAAAGGGTCCGAGCATCCCTGTGGAGCCACCGCTGGGACCCTTTGGTCCTCCCGCTCCCGGGGATGTCACAAACCCCTGCTGGGATGAGGATGGGGTTATCCTCAGGAATTTGCTGCCTGCTCCCGTATGCCATGTGGCATGAGGCGTGTCGCTGGGAACAGAAACCGGCCCAGTGGGCCAGACAGGAGGTGAAACACTGAGCAAAAAGGCTCTTTAACTTACCAGGGAAAGGGGAAAAAAATGGAATGAGGGCTGGAAGTCAAGGACTGGCAAATTCAAGTGAAATATTAACTGTTTTTTTTTTTTTTTAACAGTGCAGCTATTAAGTCCCAGCACAAGCCTCAATGGGAAATATGCTAATTCTCTATATTTTGAAATCTGCAAATCCAGCCTGGGTACCTTTCTGGAAGATTAGGTTTTGGCTAACACAGGCTGATAGGCTTGATCCAGGAGATGGCTAATATTTTATAGCCTGTATCAATACAGGCAGGCAGGCTCGATGTTCAGATTTTCTTCTTTAATCTTAAAGTCAATAAGTATAAAAGATAATAACAAATTTTTTCAAAATTTAAATCTTCTGCCCAATAAATTATATAAATTAAAACTTTCCTTCTCATAATGTCTCACCTATGGATTTTTATATCCATGCAGAGACCTAAATCAAAGCCTGTGCATTATTTAAGTCACACATAAAACCTGTTTCAAGAGTTTATCTGGGATGAGGAGTATTGGCCTGTTGCTGGTTCTCTGTGTGTAAGTGCATCCATGGCAAAGTGGGATTCTGCTGGTCTGCTCTCCTTGTATATTATTTTAAAAGAGGACTATAAAAATACTTAAGTCCTGGAAAGCTGTGAATATTTGTATCACAACATCGCCTTGGACACTGAAATTATGCAGTTGGTCATTTGTTGGGGCATTTTTAGTTGTGAAATTGTTCACTTTTAATAGGAGAAATAGAAAGCATGGTGTGTGCCCAGTATGGACAGGATAATTTTTCCAGGAATCTTAATGTTGTTGTTCCCTACTTTTTGTTTGAACTCTTGACACCTTTAAAATATGATAATGGATATTCTGATAAATTAATTTTCCTGTTTTAATTTAAATGGGAAATCACTTCTAGTCCCTATTAAGCCACTTCAAGTGCTTTTGGAACACTAGAGTTTTGGCTTTTTCAAAACAACACAAGTGTTTAAGCTGCTTTAAGTCCAGAATAAGACATCACAACATCAGAAGAGCTTAAGCAGCCGGTAGTACATGGTTATAAGCAGGTGTGATGGGAGAGCTGTGCTGAAACTGCGTGTGCTCCTCCAGTGCAGCAACAGTTGGGGTTGGAGTCACAATTTCCACCAATTCCTAAATTTTAGACGTAGCCAGATTCTTTCAAATCTGGGAACTTTTTGGGAAACAATCCTTAGTGAGGACCACTTACCTACTTAGGATTCAATATAATTGTTCTGCTACTTAAATCCAGCTTCCCCGCCTGCTAGTTTCTCTCTTGCTCCTTCCAATATGTTGGGGTTTTTTGTTTGGTTTTTTTTTAGTTTCCAATGAAGCAATGCATGTGGGTTGTTGGGGCTTTTTTTAAGTTAGGAGTCAGAACTCTGTAAGACAACAAGTAGCTGTGAGTCCTTCCTTGTAGGATTCACATCCAGCTTTTACTTAGGCAAAGTGGTGTTGACTTTACTGGAAATTGGCCAAAGGACTTTAGCATTTAATCCTGCCAACATTAATTAAGGGGTCTAAAAACACAAACTGTAAGAAGAACCCTGATAAATATCATTGTCCTCCAAATTGCTCCCAAGATGATAACTCAGCTTCTCAACTGGTGTAAATAAATCTCAAGCCTCTAATTTCCTTAAAATGTTGCAAACTTGGGTCAGATGAGAATCCAGCCCGCTGAGTCTCGCTTCCCTAAAAGGACATTAGCATCCCTATTTTGTTGGAATTTCTTCCTGGTGTGGATGCAGGGTGCTGTGCACGAACAGACCCTGCACCAGGGGGCTTGCCCTGAAAGCTTTGCAGGCTTTTTGTGTTCGTCAGTGTGGGTGGGTACTGTGTTATCTGACCAAACGTGGCTGAAGGAAGATGGAAAGCGGAAGGGGAAAGAAAGCAACGCTCTCTATGAGTTGGTCCTTTGGTGTTTTACATAAACTCATTGGCACAGGGGGGTTCAGCGTTGCCTGTGCAGCACCTTCCAGCAGAGCCTGGGTGGGGAAGGAAGAGGAGAAGCTCTAGCACTGCCTTGCACAAGGGCAGTTGCCTCCAGTAAAAGAAAATAGAAAAGGAAATGACACTGATGGCTTCTGGCAGAGCGGCCCGAGCCGCTGCAGAGGGTGAAGCTGAGGGAAACCAGAGGTGCAGTGAAGTGATAGGCAGAGATCCTCAGGCTGGAGATGGGCTCTCCATGTCTGCCCAGGTCTGTGGCAATGAAGGGAGCGGTTGTGTTGGCTGCGAACAGCTCTGGAGCTGAGGCAGCAGGGAGGACTGTGTGTATAACCAGCCTTCAGACATCTGAAGGCATTTTGGGGTTGTTCAACCTGGAGAAAAGGAGGCTGAGGGGAGACCTTCTTTCTCTCTCCAACTCCCTGAAAGGAGAGGGTAGCCAGAGGGGTTGGTCTCTTCTCCCAAGGAACAGGTGATGGGACAAGAGGAAACAGCTTCAAGTTGCACCAGGGGAGGTTTAGATTGGATAGTAGGAAAAATAACCCTGAAAGGGTTATTAAGCATTGGAACAGGCTGCCCAGGGAAGTGGTGGAGTCACCATCCCTGGAGGTATTCAAAAGCTGGGCAGACGTGGTGCTGAGGGACATGGGTGAGTAGTAGTTTTTGTCAGTGTTGGGTTGATGGTTGGACTCAATGATCTGAAAGGTCCCTTCCAACCTGGGAAATTCTATGATTCCATGATTCTATTCTATAAAATGGCTGAGGTGGCCACTGTACTCCTCTGAGGACCAGAGTCCTTCCCTCGAGTACGGGGTGGATCTAGTCTTGCCCAAAACATTGCATTCACCAGCCTCCCTTGACTAATTAAGAGCTTGTTTTGGGGATGTAGTAGCACCCAAATGCCTGGTAACCTCCTCTCCCAACTCTTCCCACCACAGGGATCACAGCTGAGTTCCCGAGGTGTCACAGACCAGAGTTTAACCAACAACCCTCCCTCACACCAGGCATTTACTTGGGCTTCTTTTCTGTGTTTATTATCTCTGGAAGGAATCCAGTGGAGGGAATTTTGCTGCGGTAACTGAGCAAAGATGGGTCATTCTTGCCAGCCAAGAAGTGATGTGCTGTGATGGACAGGCAGCAGCAGCAGGGTTTGATTTCAACAGACTGAGTCAGTTTGTCTTTTTGCTAGTTAGGTCCAAAATTAAATTCCAATTCCATGAGGCCACAATTTGAACTCATTGGATAGTTTTTGGTGATACAGTTTTTCACTTTAAAACAATGGTGATTCACTGGAACCAGAGGTGTCCATGAGAGCATGCTCTTGTCTGACTGGGTGTCTTTGGGTCCACAACAAACCTCCTGGTCCAAAGTGGAGAAAGAGAGGTCTGATTCGGAGCAAGGACCTGAGCCAAGCTGGCCTCATCCTCGAACCTGAGTGTCCTAACCATGGGGCTAAAGGTATTGAGGCATGAAGTTTAAAAATAATAAATCTCTCTTACTGAAGCTGTTTTGCTGCATTTGAATTATTAAATATCCTTTGAATCCACATCCTAGATGGGTGCCAGATACACAAGGATATATAGTCAGTCTTTGTCTCTCTTGGTCTTTCCTGTTGGAGATATTCCATTTTGTTTAAAATGGGCTAAATAAATAATTCATGGACTAAAGAGAAACTAACTTGGTAGCTAGATGGTTATGGCACTCTTCTGAGATGTGAGGGCGTCACGGCTAATTCTCTGCTCCAATGAATAGTTGCTTATTTATTTATACTATCCAGAGCAGCGGGAGGAGAGGTTGATAGAGGCCCTCTATACTCCCACCCAGCTCAGGGACCGGGGGACTCTGTGGATTGCAGGATACCAGCTGAGGGACCTCATTTTTCAGTTGAAGGTTATAATAAAGTGTGAGAATTCATTTCTTCCTCAATATTTTATTTATTTTTTTATTTTTTATATTTCGGTGAGAAAAACAAGCCTCGTGTTCAGCATTGCTCCAGCGTTAGCTAACAGGAAGGCTGATGGCACATTGTGTTGCTGCAGTGAATTTGGAGGGCTCAGCCAGCTCCTGGGATGTGCTAGGAAATTAAACAGCCTTTGGTGGAGTTTCAGCGAGGGCCCAGGTTTCTTCTCATCATCAGCTCAGCCCATAAAGAGGTGTGGGAAAGGAAAAGGAAAGATGGGGCATTTTTTCTTTATTTCTCCTACTCTTTATTTTTCTCTCCATTTTCCCCCTCAACAAAGGTTACCCTTTGTTCATCATTTCCCTGGGATATAAGAGAGGTTAATAACTGTCTAATTAACCTGCCTGTAACTGGGGAGTTAGAGTTAGAGAGGAGCCCTGCAAGGCCGGCATGCCCACGAGTTATCCCATCCCATTGTCTCAGAGCAGTGACCACTGGCCCCCGCATCCTGGACTCCCCCTTGCAGGGGCTGCTCTTTCCATCCCAGTACCAATGAGGAAGACTCATTAGTGCTCAGCAGGTTTTCTCAGTGCTGCCAGCCCCTGGTGCACGGGGCTTCAGAGGGGATCCATGACTCCTCCTGCTCCGGGGAGCTGAGGGCTTTTGCCTGGTACTCAGAGCATCTCAGCCATCCCGCTGGGGGAAGGAGGGTGATTATAGGGTTTTTCCGTGTTTCTGTTCTAGAAACAAGCACTCACTCAAGCACTCACTTTGGAAGCACCAGTCTGCCCTGTGGTGCTAAGGAGCTCCTTACCTCCAGGCGGGTGACCCTGTGTGCTGGGATGAGGTGGGAGGTGACGGTAGATTGAGATGTGTTTCTCTTCTCTACCTTCCTACCATTTTTCTTTGCTGCACCATCATAGCTGAAAGCCATCCAGGACTTTTCATCCCCCCAAACGCAAATGTGTGCCCCAGCTGTTTTTTTCAGGTTGCACAACACCTGCGAAGTCACACAACCCTACCAGCACCTCCTCTTCTACCATGGTGCAGCAGCAAAGGGACAAAAGGGAGGACTTAGTCTTGTGTCACGGGATATTTGCAATGGATAGTGGTTTGGGGAGAGTCAGAGGCCTCCTTGGTCTGGTTCAGAGCCAAATTATTAACTTGTTACTGCTGAGCTTGCAAAATGAGGGGAAAAAAAAAGAGCCATATTGACCAAAATATGTTTTCTGCTTCTTTTCAGGGAATCTGACTAAACATATGAAGTCAAAGGCCCACAGCAAAAAATGTCAGGAGATGGGCGTGTTGGTATCTTCACTGGTGGATCTGGAAGCCGAAGAAGGTAAAATCTTTCACATTATAAACCTGCTATTGCTACTGAGAGAGGGCAATATCCATTCGGGCAGGAGACATGCTCCGCAGATCATCCTTTCAAAGATGTGGAGCAGTTTTGTTCTCCCCAGGTTCCTTCCAGTGCCCAAGGGGGGATTTCTGCTTTCCATGGGGTAGGTTACAGGGCCATCCTGGGGTGCTGCATCCCTGGGACAGTCTGTGAGCCCATGTCTCCCTGCTGGGGGTTGTCCCTGTTTGGCTGAAGGATTTTGGCTGCCCAAAGCCAGAGGCAGGAGCAAACAGATAGTGGGGACCATCCTGCCTTTGGCCAGCGCTCTACATGTGGGCTGTATACATAATAATAAATAGTGGATCCATGGTGTGAGAAGGTGCTTCTTGCTATCAGGGATATCTCTAGTAACCTGACTGCCATGCTTTAGAAGAGCCTGGGTCTCTCCTGGCCGTAGAGGCAGCTTCTGAAGCAGCAAAATGAGACCCAGCCCTGAGATGCATTGCCTGAGGCTGTGACCCCCAACTTTGCTGCTGCAAGTGCAGTCTGGTGGGTGAAGGAGAAAAATCAGTCTTGGCTCCCCTGGTTAGGATCTGACAGCTCATTTTACTGAACCTGTGCCATGGGGTGATCCTGCGGTGCATGGACCATGCAGGCTGTGGTGATGTTCTTGCAGAAAGGATGAACTCCAGCAATACAGAGGTATTAGTGATTCAGGGATACCTTCCTCTGGCAAAGGACTTTTCCATAAGGATCTTCTTGGAACTATATGATCTTTAAAGTCCCTCCCAACCCAACCCAAGCCAAGATCTTCTAGGGACCTGCCCATCTTACTGTATTTGGCTGATCCCAGGAGACTCCAAATTACCAGTGCAAACCCGGGCTGTGTCTGAAGGGACTGGTGCCTGCAGGAGCTGGTCCCACCTCTGTGGGCAGACCCTGGACCCTGCCCCACTGCTGGAGACCTCAGACACCAGCATGGGGTGCCAGCAGCACGGGGGCAGCTGCTCCCCTCATCCCTCACCCTCAAGGGTCTTTTCCATGTGTAGGGTGAAGGTGAATCACCCAGGTCAGAAATGATCTGGAAGATTTCTCAGCAAGAGAAGAGCCAGAAAAGCTAAAATAACACGGTGCTTTGACATTTAATGGCATTATTCTGAGTGCTTTACAAGAAGACACATTTACCCTGACTCACCTGCTCATTTCTTTCATCTACTTATGCACAAACACACACACAAAGTCTGTCCAAGGCTCTGTAAATTCAGGAGTCTGTCTGTTCTTTTGAGAAGGACGCATGACTCTCTTATTTAGTAATTTCCGCCCTGGTTTATAGTATCTGCAGCTGAATTTCCTTGAAGTCATCCCGAGAAGCAGATCTCCTCCTGGGAGGCTGGGCATCATCAGGGAGGCGTGTGGTGACCATAATCACGCCTGTCTCCATCAGAAATGTTGAGGGAAAGGTGAAGAAGATCTCCAAGCTGGGAGATGAGGGAAGATGGGGAAGTCTCATATATACTTAGCTGTTTGAGCTAGAAAAGGATGTTTTACCCAAATTATTGGAGGCTGTGCTCCGACAGCTGTGAAGGGTTAGGTTATGTGCCTCCAGGGAACAGTTAGATGTTTTTACAATTGTTATTCTGTTTCCTTTAGCAAGACCCTGAGTGCTCAGGGCTGGAGCTGTGGCTCACGACTGATGGGGAAGAAACCTTGGGGGCAACAAATCTCATGAAGTCCTCATGAAATTTTGGGTCATCTGCATATTCCGTTCAGCGGGTCGTTTCTGTTTATAGGGGACGCTGCATGTACCAGCTATAGAGGGAAGAGAGGCTCTGGGAGCACAGGTCTGTCTCGGTCACAGTGTGTTTATTCCTGGATAAAACACGTTGTGCCACAGAGCAGGGTGGTGTATTCTGTTTGCAGTGTGTTGCAGGCTGGTCATGACACCACTGACCCTCCTGGCTGCCACCCCAGAAATCCCAGTACGAAAGCAGCTCTTGTGGCCGTCTTTAGCATTTTTCTCCCTGTTTCCTCTTTCACCCCCCTGTCTCACCCCAAACAGTTTTGATTCCCCCATCATCCCTGGGATTCGTTCTGCCACAGCCCGCAAGGGTTTGTTGACAATGGGTTAAAATGAACTTCATAAAACGCATGGCGCCACGGTTATTTTTATAAAGTGAACATCAGCTGAGCGAGTTCTGGAGACAGCGCTGTGAGCCAGGGAATGTTAACTCGGCAGGAACAACAAACAGCGCTTATCACCCCGGTCCCCTGCTGGGGTCGAGTCCATCTGAGGCTTTATTGGGAAAGGGGCTGGTTCTGGAGACATGGGCAGTGTCACACGCCTCCTGCTTCATCGGTAATTAAAAATCCCAAAGTTGTCCCCTGCATAGCCCCTGGTGGGGAGGAGGTTTGCTCTGCTGCAGCCCCTTGTGCTGCACAGGGGACTTGTGGTCCAGGTGGTTCACAGGCCTGAAGGCTGTGCCCACCGGGCAGCCCTGGCCACCGGGACCCTCTGAGGTGCTTCAAGTCTCAGTTTTTGGATACCAGATCTCAGAAATGCTGTCCCCTGCAGTGTGCTGTATCCTTGGGGTATCTCCACGCTCGTTAATGAAACTGTGCCGTAGACATTTGCAGGCCATCATCTCAACTTAAACTGCAGAAGAGATCAGTAAGACGTCTGTGGTTCAGGCCATCTACCACACTTACAAAAAAATGCTGAGCACAGTTTGGGAATTAGCGTGGCGCTGGAGCCATTCCTGCCACCCTGTTTTGGTGGCACAGAGGTGCAGGTGCAGAGCAATTTGATGGGACAGCAGGGCTTGTGTCACTGTCCTGGGACTTGGAAGGCTGATGTGACTGTCCTTGACCTGAACAGACCATGGCTCAACCTGCCACCAGAGAACCTGTAACAACCAATAGGACAAGAGGAAACAGCCTCAAGTTGCACCAGGGGAGGTTTAAGTTGGATATTAGGAAAAACTTCTTCACGGAGAGGGTTATCAAGCACTGGAACAGGCTACCCAGGGAAGTGGTGGAGTCATCATCCCTGGAGGTACTTAAAAGCTGGGCAGACATGGTGATGAGGGACGTGGGTTAGTGGTGGAGTTGGCAGTGTTGGGTTAATAGTTAGATTCGATGATATTAA
>KZ506560.1:153959-166382 GCA_002844005.1 Limosa lapponica baueri
CAAGGCTCAGTTTCCCACCCACGAAACACAAATCACAGCATCCTTAGCTACGCAAAGGTACGCAGATCCCCCTTATGATTGACATGGAGAGAAACGTGCCAGGATGGCAGGTCGGAGGCAGAGACCAGGCTTTGGCACCCAGTTGGGATACTGGGTACCATGCTGGGGACCATGCTGGTGGGGCATGCGGTGCCCCAGCTCCTTGCATTGCATCAGCCGCCCCAGGCTGCCCAGCTCTGCGGCAAGTCCACAGCCAGCTCTCACTTGGCAGAGGGCTCGGTGTGATTTGGGAAGTGAATTATGCATGTCCAAGGAGTGCCATCTAGTGGGATTTTATTTTATTATCCGTATTTCCTTAAAAAAGCTGACTTTCCTTAAAAAATACAGCGATGTGCATAGGTTTGATGTGTGTCCGAGAGAAGAAAGCAAACTCATTAATGCAAATTTTCCCTATCACGCCCTCTCCCAGCAGCTCCTTTCCAATTGTGTTTTTGATTCTCCCTTCCTTGCATAATGTCTGCCTTTTTCTGGCGTGGTATCAATCTTGATTTAGAGTGGAAGCTCCACCAGGGAAATACTGCATGTTTTCACTTGTATTTAAAGAGCCCTGTAAGTCAGCGGTACTACAGGGTGGGTAAGCATTTTGAGATCTACATATTCTTGTGAGTGACCCTACAGAAATGACTGCATCATTTCTAAACCTGCTCATGCAGATATATGTGCATCTCTCTGTACTGACTATGTGTGACAGAGGGAGAGAGCAAAAGAGTGTGTGTGTGTCCATGCACTTGTTTAAGTGCATATTTGCATTTCTTTGAAAGCACAAAGTGTATCACAGCAAGCACAGGTACATGTGGGTGTCTGCCCAAGGCACATATGTGTGTTTCTCCATGGGACATACATGTGATTCTCCATGCTGCTGCATGCTCCAATCCTGATGCTTGTGTTCATGGTTATTCCAACTTGGAGTCAGTGGTGGTTCACTGTGAAAACCTCTCCAGTGCTTTTATAGCCTAATTTTGTCCCTGAACATCCCCGTGAGTCATGGGAGATCTGGACTGCATTGAGGGGACCTGTTTGAAAATCACAAGTCTGAAAGGGCGAGACCAACAACAGAGACCAACAACCGAGACAAGAGGAGACCAACAATAAAGGACGTGGCGTTGGAAATGGGCCAGTGCTCTGCTGTGGGATAGAAACACTAACTGAAAAACAATAACTGAAAGGGTTATTAAGCATTGGAACAGGCTGCCCAGGGAAGTGGTGGAGTCACCATCCCTGGAAGTATTTAAAAGACGGGTAGACATAATGCTTAGAGACATGGTTTAGTGATGGTGTTTGTCAGTGTTGGGTTGATGGTTGGGCTCAATGATCTGAAAGGTCCCTTCCAACCTAGACCATTCTATGATTCTATGATTTAAAGCTGCAGGAGACTTGGACCTTTGGAGGCCTCTTAAGCCATGATCAGGATTTCACTGGACTCCTCTGTCTCTCCCTTTAACGCATGTGTCCTTCCCACCCAGCAGCTGGTCTGGCACCAGTGCCTGACTCTGCCAGCTGTGGAGTCTGCTGGTCTCTGCGGGCAGGAACAGAGAAGGTGGAAGATGTTCCTTCAAAGAAATGCTGGACAAGTGATGTGGGGGATGCACCTTCCTGGGATCAGCCCCCAGAGCAGTGACCAGTGATGCTCTCTGCATCTGAGTGACCACCTAATCAGGTCACCTGTGCTAGGAACATAATGCAATACTTTCTTAGAACAAAATGTCATAGAGCAGTGGGGAGAGGCTTTGATTGCCGAAAAATCCCTAGGTTTGAAAAACATTTATTTTTGTGACAGAATAAGGAGGGGATGCCATTATAGCTACGGTATGTGTATACACTAAATAGAAAGTAGGGCATTGTGCTCAGCATATTTTAAAGTATATGTATACTTATACATATGTAATATGTACATATTTTTAAGTATATGTATACACACATACAGTATATAGACATATATGTATACCACATGTATATATCACACACACAGACACACACATAGAGATTATTTTTTCCGATATTTTAAAAGTATATAGCAGAGTAACTGCTACCCTGAATTATTCTGCCTGTTCTAGAGGTGTGGTGGATGGCTGATAGATTCTGGCTGTTGAGGGAGTTAAGAGTTGGCAAAAAAGCTGCTTCCTCTTCCACCCCCTATTTGTGCTCATGGTCTGGTTGACCGAAGTCTTAAAAATCAGAAAAAAATAATCAGTCCATCAATATCTATTGTCAAATTTGACCCCAAATTCATATTTTCGTTTGAAATAAAAGGATAAAGGTGGGACTGTCAGGGTGGTGTTATGTCTGCTACCTTTTTTTGGGTCCAGTGAGTCCTTCTTTTAGTTGTAGATAGCATTAATCATATTTTACTCATTCCTTACTCAAATTGCCACCCATAGATGACTGGTCAAAAAAAGAGCTGAGTAAAGCCCTGGGAAGCTGACAATGCAAAATGATAGATATCTAGCTATGTCCCAGCGTTACCTGCTCACTCATCATCAGGATATCCAAAAAATACCACGTCTGCATCACCTCTATACGCAGGAATGCCTGCCTGCAGCATCAGACCCAAGGTATGGCTTGTGGCAGCAGGGGTTGCCCACGCTGTAGCTTGGTAATGCCTTGTAGGGTTGGTCCAGGTCAACACGAGTTGTCTCCTCTGTGGCATTTCACTGTGCTGCCTCCTGCACATCATGGCCCTGTGCAAGGGAGAGAGAGAGAAAGGCTTCATTGAATTGCAAACGCAGCTGGAGGTTTGGATTCCCAAATGGGATCATTGGGCTTGGAAACATTTAGCTTGGCTCTGGCTTTTGTCTCCGTATTTTTGGCTGGTAGCAGTCTCTCTTATTTGCTGTAATTCATCCTCAGATAGTCCCGGTGCCTGGAGGAGCCTCACAGTGAAAAGGCACCGTGTTTATTCACTGGATCAGCCTCTTGCTCCACTCCGGCAGTTCCTGCTCATGTTTCTCTTGTAGGGGAAGAAAAGAGCAGTTGTTTAATTTATTCCAAGTGAGTTCCCCTTCTCAATGAGGCTGATGATAACATCACTGTGGACCGGTGTTGATCGAGGAGCACAGCCACGTACTGCAGATGTGAGTCACGACCAACCTGTCACCACCCTTCCTTTGGGAGATGTCAGCAGTGTCTTAAAAGGTCATCACCTGAAATGATTCTGCCTGTTCTTAAAATTACACCCGGAAGCAATTGGTCATTGGGATGCCATGATCAAAATGAAAATATCCTGGCTGCTGAAGTTCCTTTGGGGATTAAGGACTTTATGGTGTACTTCATCCATGGTGGGCCTGCAGCCATTGTCATGGTCCACCATCATCTCCCCAGGAGAGCTGGGATCACGGGTGAGGTTTGTATCCAAGGCTGGCTCAGGCTGTTGGGCGCATGCCATAACCTGACACACTCTTTATCTAAAACATATTCCAAGTTGGACCAGGCTGCTCTCAAGAGACCTCGGCCACAGCCAACATGGAAGCAGCAAAGGGGCCTCTTTGGGAATTTGGCCCAAACTGAGTCAAAGCTGTTGGTGGCAATCCAAGAATTTTAATTGATTCTGCCAACACACACACCCCCTTTGCACTCGAAGGGGCTCGGTGTTGGCCCGCACGTGTGAAATCTTGCCCTGGGGGCCTGCTAATGCTGTGAGCTGTTGGCACACTCAGCACCTGGCACCGGGGATTCGATGGGACCATGGTGGATGGGCCCTGCTTGGCACCAGCTGCCAACGACTGCTCCTGTGAGTAGACCATCTACACAGTAGAGCCTCCAGATGGGATCTGTAGAGAACGACCACAGAAAGGACACCATTAGCGTTCCCTCTATGGGAGTGGTGGCATATAACCTTCAGTCACTCATGGGAAAACTGGTTGGGCAAAGCTGCTCCCAGACCTACAGAGAGCAAAATCACCAGAGGAAACTAATTAACATCCACAGCACTTTGACACTAGCATCCTCAGGACCTCGGGGGTGCAAACGAGTGTTGTGAATGGTGTGTGCAAGAGGGACCTGGTACTCTGAACTCCAGAACGCTTTGCAGCCATTTTGCATTGGCACAGGTGACCCAGAGAAAGATCAGCCCCCAGGCTGCCTGTTAGTGTCTTCTAACTGAGGTGGGGATGAGGGAATGGGGCACTTGCCCCAGATTTGCTATCTCTAATTAACTTCCTTGACTCATCCCTGCTTGCTGGTGTGAAGATCCAGCTGCCGCTGTACTTGCTGCCCCTCAGAAAGCTCAGGAAGAAACGACCTCCATCCGAGGGCTGCTTGGTTGAGGGAATGAAGCAGCTTGGAGGGAAAATAGGCATTGTTGATCTGTAAGAAGTGGGCATGTTTATACTGGGTTAGGACAAACAGTCTCCCCCGAGAAAGCTGGGATCTGGTGAGCTCGATGGTGCTATTTGAACAGCCTTTGTCGTGTTGATTCTGGTGCCAGTCCAGAATGCAGAGAAATGAAAAAGAACAGGAAAATCAACCAAGCTTCAGAAAAACCTCTGATTGATAAGCTCTTGCTTGACGGGGGCCACAGGAAAAAATTTCACTGCTTTCCCCCAGTGCAATTTTGCCAGTCTCCCACTGCTTCTCTTCTTGTACATGAACCGCTGCTGGACTAGAGAGATGGGGAAACAGCTTGAAAACTGCCCAACTTTCCATGGAGCTCTGCTCCCTGTCCTCAGGCAGCGGTACCCCAGAGTGCCAAGGCTTCAGGTAGCTCCTAACTGGAGCCTGTAGCTCTGGCACGTTGAAGCCGTGAGGCATCGCAGCCTCTTTTAGCCTGCCTTACATCACCGCGACAGAGCAAGCAAACAAAATGCGTGTAATCAAGAGAGGCGAACGTGACAAGAGCGATAACTCACATGCCACTCTGCTTGCTCACCCAGGGTATGTTCAGCAGAAGCTATATATAGAAGTGAGATTGCTAATAACTGGCACGGGAAAGCCTTCAGTGTCTCCATTCAGTTCATTTACACCTCCCACAAAGAAGACAAAGAAAGCCTCTTTGAAGGACTGCCAACCTCTTGCCATCTGAGTCAGTCACTCTCAGCCCCAACCTCTCGTGCAGGCTCTACCACCCTGTGTCGTGCACGTCAAGGGCCGGATTCACAGCTTGGTTACCTCCCGGCGAACTGCTGAACCAGGGTCATGTTAGTGTTGCTAAAATCAGCATCTGTCTTCTCTGACCCTCCAACCCTCTATCACGACCCCCGGATCCTCCAACTTACCCAGTAGCTGGTGTGGGAGATCCTTTACCTTTGATTTTGGAGCTCCCTTTGCTGGTTAGACTTTGCAGGCTCCTTGGTGAAGGCAGCCCACAGTGAGATAACCCCAGCGACAAGCTGCACGTTAACGAAATGCTGAGAATTTTTGCTGATGTCAGAAGAAGGGGCATGTTTTAATCATTTGGATATTTTCTGCATGGCAGTATTTTAATTGGTGTATAAATAATAAATATTGTATGTCATAGTAGCTTTCTCTAGTTGATTGGTAGCAAATGAATGTTTGAGACAGAATGATTTAAGAATAAATAGCCCCATCTGAGTTTTACCCACACACTGTCCTCCGTGGGACCTCTGGAAATGTCAGTGCAAGGCTCAAGCTGGGTTATTATGTCAGGGTTTTGCGTTTTCCTGCCAATGTGTTTTTCCAGGCTCTTTGTCATGGCTTTGACTAGGGCAGAAGAGCTCAGCTGAGGATGTACGGCCAGCTCGTGACAGCCACAGCTGCAGCAGTGACAGGCAAACCAAGCTGAGATGCCCTGATTGCGGATCACCACTCAAATGTGAATAATTTTTGATCCTTAGGAACAAGGCTGGGATTAAACCTGGTGACAGAAAAACAGCAGGTCTATCCTAATAGCACTGGGGCAGCCTCTGCCTTGCAAAGCAACAAGGAGGCAAATGTGAGTTACCTCCTGGTCCTGTGCCTAACAGGGAGGCAATTAATATTGGAGCTGTGATCAGAGCTGGCCACACACATCCTGGTGATTGTGGACAGGTCACACAGGACCTGAACTGCAAAGGGCTGTATGCAGTTTGCCTAATTTAGGTGTCTAATTCTGGAAATGTTGCACGCCTTGCCTCACGGATCTGCCTTCAGAGGTAAAAGGTCTGGAGTGACTTTGTCAGCCAGAGGAGAGGCCATTGTCTTGGGGAATCTGCAGAAGAGCAGCCAAGCAGCCTAATTTTGGTATTCCCCTTTCTGTGCACAGCATATTTCCCAAGTGATTCCAGAAGTGTCCACTTCCCCACTGAGAATATAAGGATGCTATTGGAAATAACAGTTGTCTGCATCAGCTGGGAGCCAGCCCTGCTCCTGACTGAAGATGCTGGGGAGCATGATGGGTGCTGACCTTGTACATCACCATCTCTCCAGTCACACACTCGGGGGGAACAGACCAGCTGTTCCAGCCTTTCTTCTTGCCTTTCCCCCCGCCCTTTTCCATGAAATAAAAATAAACAAAATAAACACATTTGCTGGAGCAGCTCTGACCCCATGCAGAGGAGTGCACAGGGCAGCCAGAGCCCTCTCCTCCTGCCCCAATGCTTGCCGTTCAGTTCTCAGCATCTCAGCAACATCAGGGTGAGGACAAATGGGGAACCCCCCTCTGCTGGGAAAGCATGGCCTGCTGAGGAAGGGAAGGCACCTTCATGGGGAAGTGCTCTTGTTACAGGGCTGTTACCCCAAACACTTTCCAGCCGGATCCTTCGAGGAAGAAGGTACCCAGCTTTCCCCACTGGATTGTCAGCGGAAAGGCAGACATGTCCTGGAAGGAACCCATCACTTCTTGGACATGGGGAGCTGCAGGATATGGGGTACATGGAAACCTTGGTTTCTGTCCTGAACTGCACCTTGGTTTCAGTGGGGAAGTAAGTGCTTCAATAGGAGTTTGATGCCTATTTGTGTGGATCTGAACCATTACTTCTCACACCTTTGCTCCTCAACTATGAAATTAAGGTGTTGGGCCTGCCCTCCTTCATAGGTGTGTGAAGATGGATCCACCACTGCCCCTCAGACATGAAGATACTGCAGAAAGTTTGCAGGAGTACTCTAGACAGGTCAGCTATGATCTCCCCTACGTTAAATCTTGTTGGCATCTGTGGTGTGGCTTTCATTTTGCACATCGATGCTGTGTGTGAGGGAGAGCTGTGCTGGCTGTGCTGGGCTTATGGCAGACGCCCATAATGATCCTGAGTTGGTGATGGTTAATCGACTCCAAGCAGAGCTTGTTTTCCAACTCCTACATGGAAAGACAAGGCAAGATGATGCAGTCCGACCACAAGACAAGTCGTGGTTTAACCTCCTGAAAGGCAGCTGCCCAGGCTAGCTGGAGTCAAAGATGTGGGAGCAGTGTGCTCTGTGTAGGAGCTTGAAGACTCTTCTGCCATACTGTTTTCCCCAGTGGTCCATGGCTCCATATCAGCCCAAAGGAGTCACTCTGGCTTCATTTGTGGATGCCAAGTGATGGCAAGTCACCCCTTCCCTGCAACACTATTCCAGGGATGAACTGTGCTCCCTCTATAAGCCCTGTACCTTGCTTACAGACATGGCCATAACTTCTCTGAGGTGCTGATTTAAGGAATGGTTATGGTGCCAGCCCATGTACAGGTGAGAGGAGACGCCAACGGTGATCAATTGAGGCGATGAGGGCAATGCTGGAGAGAAGGAAGTGTTGACAGAGACAAAACTGAAATCTCTCCAGAGCCTAACAAAGGTGTGAGGCTGGAGCCGCTCCAAGGAGCCATGGGAGAGGCCACTGGGTTGAACGTTGTTTTCTCTGACCCTTTGCCAATACATTTCCCAGATCATGACAGATGATTTGGGTTTTTAGTTGCAGCATGCACTTTTTCCCTCCTGCCTGGTCCCTCACACTTCCACACCTGACTGACCAGATTGAGGAGAGTGGTGTGCCGATCAGTATCTTGGCAAGGCGGCTCTCTTGAGGAACAAAGTGTGACCACATTCCAGGGCACAACGACTGTCCCAACAGCAGACTGCAAATAAGAGCAAAGAAAACATTGGCCTTGCATTTATGAGACTCCCAGTGGGCTTCTGCCTCCTTTGGGCATCCCCTGGGGACTGATATTTATCTTCCTGAGATTCCTTCAGCTATAGCTGCTGTTCTGAGCTTCTCATGACCCCAGGCATTAATGAGGCTTGGACTCAAATGGTTCCCATTTATCAGCCTTCAAAGAATTCCCCCCTACTCTAATTCAATGAGCTGAAAAGAAGCAGTCTCTCAAGACAGCATGGCTGATTTGTACCCCACAGTTTGCATTCCAGTGGCCAGGGAAGACCCCACACGGTGCCCATGTGAGATAGCAATACCTGCAGGAAAATGGCTTTCATCTTAGGGTGATTGTTGGAAGGAGGAAATCTGACATGACCAGAGAGCCTCTTGTGCCCAGAAAGGGTCTCCTCCCCAGCCCAGAGAGTTATCAGGTATGGGATTAATCTGCCTGAGCAGGTATTTTCGAAAATCAGATGTCTAAGTCCAAGTTAGTCAGCCTTTGCTTTAATGGTGTGCTGGAGACATGGTCAGAGGGTGGAGGCAGGTCAGAGGAGAGCCTTTCAGAGGCACATAGAGTCCTATGCAGGCTCAGCAGATGCAGTGGTCTGATCTCATGCCAAAGGGGATAATGCCCAACCTAACTGACCTTCACATTTTGATGCACTAATAATGGTGACGGCTGCTGGACTGAGAGAACAGGAGGGCACAGGAATTCTGGGCCTGGAAACCTTCTCACCAAGGTAAAACAAGTCCAGCAAAAGCAAACAGCAAAGGTGTTTTCTGCACACGGCATTATCCACACTGAAAACAGTGAAAAGGTGCTGAATGAGAATAAGAACCAGGTTGAGATTTGCCGCTCTGTGAGAGGCTAAAGCTGGACAGTGATGATTCAAATAAATGGGACATGAATAAATGGGAATGGAGATCACTGTTCCCTTCCCCCTCCACTAAACTTTTGCTGTGCATGATCATGGATGGTTTATTGCTGGTTGTATTGCTTTTGTGCTCCAGATCCTCATCTCCCGGACCCTCTTGCACACTTTTTCACATAAATGAGTCATGTACTAAAGTGCTGAAGCCACTACCAGAGGTAGAAATGTTCATTGGCACCCATGTATGAGA
Organism: Limosa lapponica baueri; assembly: GCA_002844005.1. NCBI lineage: Eukaryota > Metazoa > Chordata > Aves > Charadriiformes > Scolopacidae > Limosa > Limosa lapponica. The sequence continues at coordinate 163,138 of KZ506560.1, forward strand.
GGTGGAGGAGGGAGGTTTTGGCTATTCCAGATTGTGTGAATGGAAGCAGGTTCACAGGTGGTTTCCAGGGGCATGAGCTGAGAGGTGAGCATCCTACTATCCCTGTTGACACTGAGACTGGTCACAACAATTAATTATCAAAGCTCAGTGTAGACAACAGATGAAAACCCCATAAGGACATGCAGGCCAATGGCCACCCCTATTTTGGTCACATCTCCATTTGACGTCCTCACCGCTCTCCCTTGTGCCCTGCTACAAACCCCTCTCTGAAGCTGGGGAGCTGAGCCACTCTCCACTGGTGCTGTGGCAGATCAGAGAGGTGAAACTCAGTGCTCTGATTTCCTGGGCAATCTTTACTGATGTCAGTAGAGATAACTGTGAATAAAACCCAGATATGTACATTCCCAGACCTGGAAGCTCATTTTACAGGGACTGCAGAGAACAGACTGTGGGGAAACAGCCACAAGTGATTAATACCCTTTTAGGAAACAAGCCTGATCTGTTACTCATTCTTTGTGAGAACAGCAAACAAAACCTTTAAGTCAGGGTGATAACAATAGTGTCCTGCCTTCCAGCCTCCCGGGCATCCATTGCTGTAGGGACATGACTCCTCATGTCCTTGTGTGCTGCCCACTGCACAACAACAAGAGGCATGTCCTTCTTGTAGTCACAGGCCCGTGCCTTCTGCAATCCATGGAGACCAACCTGGCCTTTGAGCAGGTATTATTCTCGACCATACATTCGCTTTCTGTTTGAAGTATTTAGGTTAAAATGATTTCCAAAGACCTCTCAATCTTTGACAGTCTCCACAGCCTGGGATGGGAGTCTCCACATGCAATGTGGTGGCCTGACTGAAGTGAGCAGAGGGTTTTGTCCATCGTCCCAAGGACCTGGCCAGTGTGGTCAGAGCCAGCATAGCCTGTTTTCCTGTGCTCAGCAGATCTCTCAGGAGCAATGTGCAGGACCTCACATCCTCTCTCAGTAGGTAGGTAGAAGCTTTGCTCATGTATCATTCATCTGGTCATCAAAAGCAGCACTGTCAGGTAGATGACACAAATATAATTAGTTGAACCTAATTCAGCTGCAAGTTCATTTCCATGCTTTGTTTGATAGCTCCATCCTATAACAGCACACAGTGGTGCCAGGTCATCTTCCTTCTACCCCCTTTCCACCCTACAGGGGTATTCCAGGCTCTGGCATAGGCAGGTCAAGGATGGGATTTAGATGGTGTGACCACTGAGTGTTGTAACCTCAAATATTTAGGAGCTTGGTTACTGCCATGGAGCTGAGGTATTGAAGACTGCTTGGAGAAAAACATTGGGGAGATGGAGAGCATGTCTCAACTCTTGCTGCTCACTGACCATAGGGATGCAGCAAGGCTACAGGGAAATTCCTCCTCCCAAAGGCACATCTCTGCCCTGAAATTAGGCAGACAGCATTCATTTCAAATACAGAATAAGGGCTGCTTTTGGACAGGACTTTGTGAAGAGCTATTTTCCAGCTTTAGGAAGTAACTCAGAGCTTCAAAGACTCACTTAAGCACTTGGTGACCAGAAGGAGAATTCACATCTCCTCCAGCACTAACAGCAGACTACAACCTGGGATAAACTAGGGTGGGAAAGGGGCACCATGTTCCCCGCTCCTCCTGCACACCTTGCCTCCCTGCAGACTTTGCCCCTCAACAGCCTGTTTGCAAAAAGCTACCCTCAGGGCCAGCGTTTCTCCTCCTCCGAGCACCACAGAGGTGCTGGGGATCCCAATTGAGCCCTTTGGTGGCTTTACCTTGCTGCCAGGCCCCCATGAGCCCTGTTCACTCAACGTGCTGGGGAATCCATGCTGCCACAGGTGAGTGCAACACTGCGGGTAATCAATTATCTCAGTTGCACATTGTTTTCATTCCTTGCCTATGCGCACTTCCCAGAGAGCTGATTATGTCACTCATTAACCTTCCAGACCTCTTTATTTTCTTTATGCAAAGAGCCGGCTTTTGTCAGGCCAGCACGTTCATATTTCGGCGGAGCTTCAAGAACAAAGAGTCCCCACTAATTCCTTTCTGCTTAGTCATACCCGAGTCACGTAGAAAGCTATTACCAAAATTGGTACAGAAAGGTTGCCAACCGCAAAGCTCCAGCCCAGCTGCGTGTGGTGAGATTTGCATATCAGCGAGCTGGGGAGAAGGCTCGGTGCAGGCAGCACTTACCGCAAAAGATGTTTTTGTTCATTTCTGTGAGCGAATGTTTGTAAAGTCAGAGCCTTTCCCAAAACAATGGAGATAATCCTCCCATCTGGCCTGTCCTCCCAGAAGCTTTTATCCTCTTTTAGCACTCATGTCAAGGCCAAACTAAGCTGGCATCTCAGTGGATTAAAATTCAGGTTTTTTGGGTTGACCACATGGAGGTATTTGCTTCTTGACAGTTGAGGAACGTGGCACTGTGAAAGCATCCCACATCCCTTTTCACTCCTACGTGCTGCAAAGCATCGGATTGGAACGGTGCTACTGTGCCGTTGGCTGCTCAAGGCCTGCTGCATGACTGCCCCATTCTAGCCAGCACGTATTACAGCGGCACAGCAGTGGGGCTGTGAGCTGAGGAGATATTCACGGCTAACAGGTCATGAACCACCCCTGCTTCCTAATATATAGAATGAATTTTCTGCAGCGGAGCTTCCTAGCAGGCAGCCACAGGTGCTCCTCTAGAAAAAAGTCAGGTCATCATGTTCTCCAGGCTGCATTCCCAGCCCCTTCTCTAAAATCATGGAGGAAGATCCTCCATGGAATTAGATTTTCCTGAGTTAGGATTTATGTTTTCCAGTTTTACCTTAGAGCTACACAGACTAAGAAACCTTCTTTCAAACCACGTAAGCTGAGATTCTCACAGCATCACATGAATCCAAAGCCTGGGCTTTTAAGGAAGGCTTTGATGAGATTTGCAATCATACTTTTATGGCTGGTGTTGATGCATTTCTGAGGTGACGCAGTATCCCACAGCACAGTTATGTACCTCAGCCTGAGCCTTGTTCTGCTTGCTCAGGGCTGCAGGTTAAAGAAGCCGAAGTGCTTCTTGTTACACCTGATGCTGATGACTAGATCCAGAAGGCAGTGCTCTAAATCCATAGTGACACAGGATATAACAAAGTAACACCTCCATGACTGCAGAAGTCATGACAAATGATCTCAAGGACAGAGTCATTCTCAACATTTGATTTGGTGAAGGGAACATCTTTATGTTCCCCTGGAACATCTTCAT
>KZ506560.1:180461-194618 GCA_002844005.1 Limosa lapponica baueri
CACAGCCTAATTGGCAAGGCTGCACCTCCTGTAAAACTGCCTGCTTATTGAAATCGCCGTAGTCCTTACCGGAGGTGTAATTCTGGAGGTGACAAACCGACGGAGCACTCCAGCGCCCTGCGCCGAGCCTGCAGCCTATCCTTTCCTCCTGCAACTCATCCCTCCCTCCTTCTGCCGCAGGTACGGGCCATCCTCCGCCAGAGTCCCACCTGGCCGCCCACCCGAGGACCAAGCGATGTTCCTGCAACAGCTGGCTGGATAAGGAATGCATTTACTTCTGTCATCTGGACATCATCTGGGTCAACACCCCTGGGTAAGCATGAATGAGGCTTCTAGCGGGGGGTGGCTCTGCTGATGAGTAAGTGACTGTACTTGCAGATGGAGGATGGGGTTAGGTTAGAGAAGATGAGAAAGGGTGAGTGCTGGGAGGCTCTTGTAGCACCTGCTCTGGGGAGCATTGCAAGTCCTGTCCTTTCCAACACCCAGAAAGGGACAAGCTGTGCTCCTGCTCGGGACTGACAGTTTAACCCGCAGGGCAGGGAGGTGAAAGCGCAGGGTGCTGCTTCCTCCTGGGTTCAGCTTTTTCTGGGATTTGTCCCTCTGGAAGCCGAAAGCAACAACCGAGATGTTGTAGCTGCAAGTCAGAAAGTTCCTCTGCCTGCTTGCAAACTGGGAGCCTGGCTGCTGGCTGCCAGGATCGTTAATGAGACAGTGGTGGGCTGGCACTAAGGTCCTGTGGCTGCCAAGTCCTGCCCTCAGGAATGCTACAGCAGCTTTCCAGCAGTTTCAGACCAATGGCCAGCACATTGGAGCAAAACACATGTACTCAGGTGTGGTTATAATCATGCTCGCTAACATGCAATTACAACTCGCTGCTTGCTCAGAGAATAGTTGCAGTCCCTGCCAATCCTAAACCCTCTGGGAGAGTAGATTGTGATCAAGGATGGAGCGGGAATGTGCTAACAGCTCTGAAAGCATGCTGTGATCAGAAGAACCTGTTGTGGCCCCAAGACATCTTCATTTATACTATGTCCTGTGTGTTAAAACCCACGGGGGGGTAGAGGGGGAGCCCTGACATCTCTGTGCTTGAGAAACTGGCTGCTTGCTGCTGGTGGGGCTGGCGGGCTGGGGCAGCCGGGTTCCTCCTGCACTTTGCCAGCCAGGTGAGCTGCCAGCTCGCCCAGCCCCAGCAGCGACCCTTGCACGGGCACCTGGGCTGCTGCAAGGGGAGAAAATTCCACTTGCAACCCAGCACATACTGGCACGGCAATCTCCCTGGGAGGGGTAGGGTGGGGAAAACAGGAGGGGGGGAGAGGAGCTGGAGTTAAAGGCTTAGACATATCAGTGACCTTTTCACCTTATGCCTATAGATGAGTCTTTTATTATCCTGGCACTGGCTTCGCTGCCTCCCAGGACTGTGTTATAAACCTGTTGGCTAATAAAAAAGTTAGCTGCATAGCTGATTCCTTTTGTTTTGAACAGCCACACCGCTCCCTATGGCTTGGGAAGCCCGCCAAGGCGGCGCAAAAGATCACTGGGCAGGTGCGAGTGCTCGCACTCGAGGGACAGCATCTGTGCCACCTTCTGCGACAAGCCTGGGTAAGTTGGGGGGGGCGCTGGGCATGTCCCTGGGGGCTGTTCAGTGAGGGTGCCAGCAGGCAGGGGACTCTTGGGAGCTGGAGTAACCATGCAGCCTCCCTGGGGAGGGCTGTGCAGCTCTTAGCAAACAGCTGGAACTCGTCTAGTGGCTTTTATACCCCTCCCAAGAGGCCCTGGCAGAGCGTCACTGGGGTGTTTTTGTTGTACAATAGTCTCTTTGCTTGCTGATATGAAGCAATGTTGCCTCCATCCCTCCTGCCAAGGAGGCTGAGGAAGCACTGGGTGCACTGGTGGGATGGGAGGAGCTGGCAGATGCTGGGAGAGGGTCCACAGAGGGTGTGAAGCAGTGGGACACCAGCATCTCCTGCATGTCTTGTGTGGGAGAGGCTGCATGAGAGCAGGGTTGCTGAGAGCTGTGGCTCGGAAGGCAAATATCTTCCAGAGCCAGCCCTTGTTATAGTGCACGTGGGCTCTCGGTCGTCTGGCTTCAGGCAGCGGCAGAGAGGGGTGCTTACAATGGGGAGGTGGGGGGCAAAGTCATTGTAGAGAGCTGTCATTAATTTAATGTCAAGGCAATAGTTAAAATCCCCAATGATTAAATAAGTCTGAATAGAGCAAGGATAGAAGTAAAAGTGAGCTATGAATAGCTCTCAAATCGCTGCAATTAACCCTTCAAAAACACGCATTCAACTGTCTCAGTCTGTCAGTGGTGACATTAGAGCAACGCTCCCCCGGCGCTTACTGGGCTGGATGCGAGGGCTCACGCGTCTCCTCTTGCTCATTAGGTACCTCCAGAGCCTGAAGGTCCCAATAATGGGAGCATCAATGAAGTCTCTGCAGAGTGGTGGTGTAAGACCTTCCCATCACGGCCTGCTGAGAGCTCTCAGGTGAGACATTTAAACCCACTCTCAATGTCCCTCATAAGCTCTTTAAAATTGGGGGTTGTAACCCCTGTCTGCAATTGCTACTTGGATTTGACCTGACTTCCCCGTCTCATCTCCCTTTAAATGAGGAAGCTTGGCTATTTCTGCTCTCTGTAGAATTGAAGTCTAACAGCTGAGGGAACAAGAGTTTCTTGTCTCCTCCAAAACAAGAGGAATATTGCATAAAATGTAATTCTTGATTGGAGTGGGAAGTCTCTCTGATATGGGACAGGCAATTGAGTGATGTATGAGAAGGGGGGGAAGGATGGCATCGTCCAGGAAAATGATTGACTGGGCAGCAGCAAACGAAATAGCTTTTCTCACATCACATCACTGAATTTTGGAACTCATTGCTAAAAGGAACCGTGGACTCCAGGAGTGTAAACGAGTTAAAGGGAATTGGCAAATTGAAGGAAGGTTGGTCCACTGGTGTCAGTTAAATCAGCTGCAATGAGAACGAGTTCTGAAAGGCAGATCTGGGGTAGCATCACTTGAGTCATGCCCTGCTGCAGGACTCCTTGAATCCCCTGCCACCGGCCACTGGTGAAAAGGGGATATTGGGCTTCATGGGTCTCTGCTGTAGTTTAATATAGCTGCAGCTGGAAATTCCCCTCTTCTTTCCCCCGTCTTCTGCCCCAAAGTAAATCTTGGTAGATAAATATTGTAATACGGGCTGTTGCTGAGTAGTGGGAAAATGGACTGGAGAGTGAGCATCGTGTCTCTTCCATTCCCAGGGATGTGGCTGTCTCCAGGCTGTGGACTGGCGAGCAGCAGCATCGCTCTCGGAGGAACGCACAGCCAACGGTTTTGCCTTGGAAGAAGAACATCTGGAAGAAGAAGAGATAAGAAAGGGGTGCATACCACGTTCACCAGAAGAATTTGGAGTCCTGCGGGTGCCGCTAACTCCGCTGTCGGTAGTTAGAGCTGAAGGAAAGGCCATGAGTGGAAGGGGGAAGAGGTGGAAGTCTCCGCGCTCCTGTTGTGTGAACCAGTACTGCATGTGCTTCAGAGACTGTTGTAAAGGGAAAACTCTCTCTCTAAACAGTCGTAGATGTGTCGTGGAGCTGAATTGTGCCTTTTTGGATCAGGCAAGGGTCTTGCTGGGAGAGCACCAGCTTAACTCTGCGCTGGAGTGCGAGGCAGAGGGCCAGCCCCCGCCGGGAGGTTGAATCACTTACAAACCAGTTCTGGAGCTGGTGGCACTGAGCCCTGTCACTGCTCTGCCCTTGGGCCACGTCTGAGCGTGGTTCCAGCCTGGCCCCGTTCAGAGGTGGTTTGGCTGGCCGTTATAGACGGGGATAAACTGCCTCCAGCGTAAGCCCACCTTTGCACTTTGTTCTCTTACTTGTCAGACAGTGCCATGTGTGTATGAATGAGACTCCCATGGTAAAAACAGCTCCCAGTCTTTATTAAAAAATAATAATAATAGATCTATATCATCTAGAAGCCTGAAAGCCACCTGAGCAGTCAGTGGCATTCTTTGGCTGAGAAATTCACCAAAGGACTGTCCTTAAGTGGCTCTGTTTTAGGTGGAGGATAGTTTGCTTCCACCAGAGCTTGTGTCAAACCCAAGCAGGACCCCTGCCCTTGCTGGGGGAGGCTGGATGGGGCTGTGGTTCTGCAGCAGCCCCCCCTGAGTCTGAGGCAGAGCTGAGCTGCTGCTTCGGATGGGTTCAGTGTGCTGGGAATCTGTCTCACCTCCTTGAATGTGGCCTTAGTGGGGTATAGTACTTCCAGGTCTTAACATAATATCCCAGCTTTCTTCCAGCTCTGCCTGAAAGGAAAGGCTTGGGGCGGAGAAGGTGGGTGGTGGGAAAATAGCATGCAAAGGCTTGCTTGCTGCTTCGCTTAGATCACGTCTCTGAGTTGGACTCTGTATTAAATAATTGACCGGTGTATGGATAGCATGTCAGGATGAGAGGAATAGAGAATGCATTAGGCAAGAGGCAGCCAGGTGGGATTGATGTGGAGCAAAGGGTCACTAAGAAGAGAGCACAGCACTGTCTGCACAGCTGTAGATTTATCTAAATCATGGCTGCTTCCCCAGGCCGGGAGCAGTATGGAGCTGCTGGCCTGGAGGAGGGAAGAAATAATTTGGAAAAAACACTGAGCCCGGGACCTAGAAACCAATCTTGTAGGCAAACACAATCTCAAGGCTCTGGAGCTGTATCACAAATGCACTTTTGTTTGCCTGGGCAGATTAACTTCTATTATAAGTTGTGGCTGCAGTTGTCATCTGGTTTGTGCAGGCAAATAATTGCTCTCCTGGAACCACTGTTGGGTCCCCCTTGCTGCCCAATCCAGTATTACACAGGAGCATTTGAAAGGGCTGCTTGAAGTTGGTGGTGGACCAAAATCTGTGGCTGTTGCAAGTGTAGTCCCATTGGATGTACAAAATACTTCCTTGATTTTGCTTTATGTCCTAGAGGGGGGAAAAATGAGACCAATTGATTGTATTGTAAATGAAACAGCAGACTAATCACTTGGTCCCCAAAGCTGCAGAGACACTTTTTTATATTTGACCTTCTGAAGGTTTGAGTCATTCTAAAAAAAATCCTGAAAGGGTTTGTTCCAGATGAAACTTTGCACATGGTTTAATGTGAGCCTAGTAATTTAAAATAAAACTACTGCTGTAAAGTACTATGTATATCTCCTTGTGTGTATAATGTCTCACCTTTAAGTGACTTACTGCACACATGCCATATGTAGCATCCTGAAATCTGTATATTTATTTAAATCTATTGATTTTTTTAGACAGTAATTTGCAAAATTTAATTTTTAATAAATAATGACAAAATCAATACCCTGTTTCTTCCTTATTTGATGGCTGGGTGGTGGTGGATGAAGCAGAAGAACCTCAGATGGAGAAAGGGAGTGGGAACAGCAAAGCTGGGTGAGAATGGGGAGACTCTGTAGTCTTGTCAACAGTCCTCAGCAATTTCAGTTCAAAGTGACTCCTTAACTCAAAATAAATACCTTATTCCTTTCTAGCTGCCTGTGGGAATATAGATGTGAAATAATCCCCAAGCTGTTGTGCTTAGGGCTGTGGATGCTGAGACCAGCTCAAGTCCTTGTTCCAAGGGATGCTGTTAATGTTTTCCTGTGGTTTAGTCCTTTGCCTCAGATCCTCTTACCAGCTCTGTGCCAGCATCGCAGCGACAGAGCAATCACACACCCTCTGCTGCACCCACTAACTTTTAGATCTGTTTTGCTGATTGATTTTAATTCTTTCTTTTTTCTTTTTTTTTAGTTCAATTAAAAAGTCATCATCCATTTGATGGTCCTTTGCATGAAGACCTCACCATAGATTATTCGGGTATAGTTAACTCAGTGAATCTCATGGCACAGCCATGAGAAGGGAACAAAAAAACATTAATATAATAGCCAGCACTGTACTTGCTGCAGACCCAGAAACCATAGCACTTCTTTGTGGGTTTCCACAGCTTCCTGGGAACAGGAGTGCAGAGAGCTACAGCCCCATCCTTTCCTGCTGCCCAGCTTTCTTGGCTGAGCTGCATCATCTATGGCTAAGCCTCCACTCTGGGGCTTGGTGTTAGTGTGTGAAAATCGGATTCCTTCACGTTTTATGACAATAAGTCATAGTTTCTCTGACTTTAATGATAAAGCTCCATGACAAACAGGGCCTTGAAATACAGCTAAAAGGGGAAAAACGGTACCCAGAAACACTGCAAATTTCCTATGTATAATATCCAAGGGGCAATTCTCCCCTCTTCTGCTCAAACTTGTTCTGGAACAGGCCTGAAAATTTTGCTTCTTTGGGGCAATTTCCACAGTGTCCAGCTTGAACTGATTTTAGGTGGTGTGAATGAAGAAGCTGAGGGCTGTTGGAAATTCATTCATTTCCCAGGAAAGATTTCCCCATCTTGAATGTCTTTTGAGTCAGGCTTGGGCCCAGCCTTTTATTTGTTTGTCGTAAGTCGCAAAAGAATTACAGCCTTAGTCAGCCCTTGGTCTCAGAGAATAAAGCATCCCTGCTCGGGCCACTCATGGCCCAGCCACCTGAGAGATTGACAGGACAAGGGGAGCATCGCATTTGCTGGAGGTGTGATGTGTGAACAGACCATGTGAGAAATGCTCTCCAGCCCTGCTACAGAATGTGAGATTGAAGCAAGATGCTCAAACAAGGAGAATTTGAGCTAATTCACTTGTCAGTAGGTTGTTGGGTTTTTTTATAGCCCTAAGATCAATGAACAGAGGAAAAATTCCAGATATGGCTGAATGATGGAAAAATCTTCCAGGGCAGGCTCTCCACATTCACTTGAGAAAGTGTCACTGTTGAGTACCACAGAAGGAAATACTGGAAGTCTGGAAGTATCTGGATAACCAAGTTAAAAATACCAAAGGCCAGACATCCAGAAAAGTCCCCCAAGGCTCAGCAGTCCTCTTTGATTGGATCTTATTTAAGGCCCCTCAGGTGTCCCACTCAGTGCTGAGGAGTGACCTGCTCCTGGCGTTAACCCCATGGTGTTGCCTGGAACAATGCCAACATCTGTGCAAAGCCCAGTCCTTCAGGTACAGTTTTAATTACAAGAGCTAATTAGGTATCACCCAAGGGAAAAAGAGAAGGGAGATGCTTAAGAGCATCTTAATTAGGATGAAAAGGGAGGACGAGCTTATTCTGAGATTATTGAACTCAGTGATTCAATTCAGATTAGCTGAAGTAGGTTGAAGGAGATGTATTTTATAAATTCTTACATGTAACAAGAAACAATAGAATAAAAAAGAAACCAAACTTTATTAAAGAGGAAAATCCAGGAGAGCAAGCAACTTCCAAAGCCAGTTCTAAGTATAATTTCTAGGGTATCTTTCCTAAGATACAACTTTTTGAGCAGTCCGTCTTATGATTGACAATTCTCATAAAAGTGAACCTCTTGTGCCCTGCACGTAACTCTGGCATTTTTCTGCAGCAGGAGTTCCTGCAGAAGAGCCTTTAGAGATGGCCCACAAGAACTTTCCCTCTGTACCATGGGACAGTGCTGGCCTCATCAGGTCAGGTAACATTTTTTCTGGTGGGACTTTGTCTCACATTTGTTGAACTGATAGTTTCTGCTCAGAAGACATGTTGACATGAGAAATAGAAGGATGCTTTGAGTGAGGGGTATTTGGGAGGATGCCTTTTCAAGGCCAGCATTTGGTGCTTCCATGGAAGGAAGCAGTTGTCCATGGCAGGTATCTGCCTTGCTAGGAGATTCTTCTGCATGGCATTGTATAAATTTGCCCTGCTTTGGTTTGGATCACCCTGCAGGAGAGCTGGGCCTTATGAAATAAGACCTATGGTGCAACAGGAGGGGAAGAGACACTGAATAATGGGTGCAGAGTGATACCTTGCCATGGGTCAGGAGCTGGTCCCTGTGCCTTTGGTTTTGGCATCTCTGGCCTGAGCTATGAGGTCAGTGGCTCTGTGGAGGTTGAATATGGTTCATTAGTATCAACCCCCAAGACAGTACTGGTGGCCAACACAGCACCTGCATCTCTATCTATAGGATTTAGTCTATTACAGAAATCTTTCACTCCTGCATGGGACTAAAGCCGAAGCTACAAGGGTCTGAGGCAGATGTTCTGTAAAAGGTCTTCTCTCTGGGAAATACCTTCTGTGAACACCTATGCTCTAATGCCAAGCTTATAATAATGTAGTTCAATGGAATGGAAGCTTCTCAGTGTCCTCCAGTACCAAGACGTGCTCCAGTCGTCTTGGCTGTGGCCAAGGTGCAGCCCTGTGGTTTGGTTTGCACCCTTCAGACTATGGCAGGATATGGCATATGTCAAACTACCTTCTAGCCAGGGAAGTAGAGGGCTTGATTTAACTTCTGTATTTAAAGTTGCTAAATCTTGTCTTTAACACCAGTGGCCTTGGGTATGAAGATTATTGACTTGACTGGGTGTCTTGAGCTGGCTGGAGTGAGAAGCAAGTGGATCTACAGTAGATGTCAGCTCCATAACTCATGCCTTCTGCCACAGGCTGGTGAGCTCTCTGTGGTCCACTGCATGCCACATCTTCAGGGTCTCCTAGATGTGGGGCAGGGAGAGCCATGCGCTCTTTGGATGGCGTCACTGTAACCGATCACAGACTGTCTTATCTCATCGAGGCAACAGTGAAGTATAAAACACTGAAATACTAGGGAACTAGGTCTCAAGTTTAACCCTTAATCCCTTAATCTCTTCCCTTAAGAGGTGATTGGTGGGAAAGCTGAGCCAGGCAGAGCTGCCATAAAACTGTTGGGTGAAGCACGTCTCCATCTGTCACACCTTCCCCTGGCACTCAGCAGGAGCGTTATACTGCCTATGGGCCTGTTTGAAGTCCTTTCCTCAACCTCAGACCTGCTCACTGATGAGTAACTGGGTGTCTCTGACCCATCTAACTTCTGCAAGACCTTTGAGAAGACCTTACAGCCACACCCTTGTTGAAAGGAAACAGCATGTTCCTCTTCAAAGCGCTGCTTTATCAGGTTGCCCTGCAAAGGCGACATAGTTTCACTGACCTCCCTGAGGGAAAGGAGTGAGGTTGACTTAACAACCTGCAATAGGTCAACCCTGCACCCTTCTGTCCTCATCTCCCTTTTCCCCCCTAGCACTGACTCTGATGGTAAACCAACCCCACTGGGCAAACTGAGCTGATAGAAATCCGGCTCAGGAGAAGCAAGGGTGGAGGTTTCTGATGGTTTAGTGGCCTCAGCTGGGTCAGATGTGTCTGGAGCTGAAAGATGAAGCCCCATGAGCAGCCAAATATCTGGCTGAGACTGAAATGTGAGAGGCCACCAGGACCATCGAGCTTTTGCAGGTGGAATTTACCATAGAAATGGCTTTGATTTCTCATCTCAGCTGATAGCAGGACACTTGTGAGAGGGTGGAAGCTGAAGCAGAAAATTTAAATGGGCACAGTCAGATTAAGTAATACATAGTTTAAAACTGTATTTGTTAGTTGTTCTGGGTAATGAATACAGGCTCATGCCCCACCCCGGCAATGAGCTCTGGGTAAGCGTATCCTTGATCCCACAAGGAGCTTGGTGAAGCATGGGAGGTATGAGCAGTCTCAGCAACACCCAGTGTGGGAAGGGAGCTGCAGCTTCCACTGGCCCTGCAGCCAAAGCGACCACCAGCAGAGCAGTGTCCCGTCACTGGATGGGCAACCTCTCCAGGAGCACGGGGCTGGTGGCTGTGTTCCCAGGCTCACTGTGGGGATTGAAGCCATGAAGCAGAGGGGTAATCTCCCTTTAGCCTTCTGCTGTGATCCCAGAAGGTGCACACTGCTGAGACGAGGAGCCCAGAGGGGAAAACTGCTTGTTTTCTGATTTAAACAAACTCTCTTTAGTTGTGTTGATGAAGGGGAGGGAGGATGCCACTGGCCCTGTTAAAGAGTCTGTGCTGGAAATTGTCATTCCTGTAGTGCATTTGGAGCACACTGGAAGTACAGCTCAGTGCGTAGGTGGTGTAGTCTGGAGGACAGGGTATGAACACCTTGCTGAGCAGCTTTCCCTTGTGAATTATGGGGAAAACACCTGAAGAGCTGCATTCCAAAGGAAAGAATCACAAGGCTTATCAGAAAGACTTTCACGAATTCCGGGATCTCTTGTTGGTGATGGGGTTGCTCAGTCAATACATCTAGGAGCTGTGATAGTCTACCAGAGGGTAGAAAATCATCTTCCCTTCCCTCCCAAAGACAGAGACCTCCCTTCAGCATCTCCATGCATTCATTTTATTATGACCCTAATAGCACATTATTTGCAATATGTGTTAACCAATTCAATAAGTCACCCTGATGGCTTTTTTTTCTTTTTCCTGTAGCTTTCAATATGTGCCATGAAAATCTCCAAGACTTCATTTCAGCAGCGAGACCATAACAGTTTAGACAAGATCTTAAATGGTGAATCACCCTCTCCCTGGAGGTTTGATGGGAAATACGAGGTATGCCTCTGTGACTTTATTATTAAAACAGAATGATCTCCCTCCAGCTCCGTTGGAGGGGGAGGGGGAAGGGAGCACACATGGAGCAATTAGGAAAAATATCTTTGACCTTCAGCAACTTAATCAGCTGCCAGTGTTCTTTCTAATAGCGTGCTAATGGTTAAGTTCTTCTGGATGCCATAAAAAGTGCTATAACTGGAGGCTACAATAAAGTGCTGATCAACCCATCAAATGAGTCAATCCAAAAGTAATATCTGTCTTTGTAATGACTATAATAAAACCTATGCCAAAGCCAGGAGATGACGTGAATAAGAATGCTGTTTAATTATGCCGGGATGCAACGCTGGGTGAATTTGCCACACTTCTGCTAACTTGCTCTTGGGTGACATTCCCACTCCTGCACAGGAAAGCCCAACTTTGTAATTGTGTGGTCAGTGCTCCAAGGACAGTCCTAAGAGGTTTGGGCAGGTGACATCTCCATCCAAGCCGACTAGAGTTTTGGTCCAGAAAAGGCTGTTGAGTTTTGTTCATCCCGGCAGTAACTGCACTGACAAAAAGCAGGGTGGAAGCATGGCTGCAATTCTCTTGTTGACAGGCTGGGGCTGAGAAGAGGAGAAAAGGTGTTTATAAATTTTATGTATCCTGGTGTTAAAGTTAGCCTAATAGTTAATGCCATGGTATTAAAAGTGCGTGAAAGTTCACTGGAGCACCCAGCGCAGCCCCGTGGGGTAGGGTGGTGGAGTGCTGTGCTAAAGAGGCAGAGATTTGATGAAGGAGAAAGCTCCCCTGGCAGAGGGGAAAGGCCTGAATGAATCACAGAGACCTTTCCTTAGCACTGGGGATGGAGCCGAGGAGCTGACGGAGGCTGAACACTGTACCTGAGTATTTACCTTGAAGAAGGCGATGATGAAGTGCCCTTCAAAGGTACCTCATGGGATAACAGGAGCAGAGGGACTGGAGGATCCCCCCCATGCAGGCTGACTTGTTTTGACCTCCCTGGGAGCTGAGGGCACTCAGCATCCCTGGGGAACGGCTCACCTCTTGCAGGATAAAGCACAACCCACACTGGGTTTTCTCTCTTGCCGCTCAATCCCTTTACATATCAGATTTTGCCTGCCTTGCCCCTTGCAAAGGCACACGTGAAAAGTGGGTTCAGTGGGAAGTGAGGAAGCCAACACAGGGATCTCAAATCTCCCTGCTTCGGGAATTATCCATCTGTCCACAGGCAGGGAGGGAATTGGATGGAGCACGAAGGGACGGAGCCGAGGCACCTGCTGCTGTTGACGGAAGGATGGCAGCTCTTTTCCTACAAAACAGAGCTGGTATTTTGGGATCCCTTTGAGCACAAAGCTGCTCTCCAGGATGCTAAGAAGCAGGAACCTAATTCAGAAACCCAGCATGGAGCTGGTGGAAAACACGCCGCAGCCTTTCAAGGAATAGCGGAGCGGATTCCTCCCCCATCGGTAAAGAAAACAGGATGCAGGCCACATTCCTGCTCACATAGACAAGGCTCTCCACACCAACACAAACACATTTTCTCCGTTCCAATTAAAGCCTGGCTTTATATCACCTTGCTGCTGATAAGGGTCTGATTAATGGAAGAATTGTCTTTTTTTTTTTTTTAATAAAGTCTCTGGTGCTAATTGTTTTTTCCCTCTCCCATTTCTTGTTTAAAAGGCGCTTTCGAGGAGGGCTGCTGATTGTGCTGGAAGCTGTATGGGAACACTTAGTCTTTTCCTGGTTTTGTTTTTGGGGCTGACTGCTGCCACTGAGACTAGCAGGTCCAATAGACAAATCACCTCTGCGGATAACCAGCAAAATCCTGCCCTTGTGCCTCCCGATAAACAAGTGCAGATTCATGTGTTTGTTCATGAAACAGAAAGCAGCCAGAACAATGATTTGGTGACTTTTTGCCAGTGTTGTTTCCTCTAGAGAGCCGACTTCCCTTGTGGAGCCTCAGGTACATAGCAACAGCTCAGCAAAACAAAAGCCAACCACTGCAAGGCATTAGAAAAATATTATCCTGGTCCGAAGGGTGGGGCTCGCCTTCTCATGGGCACCCCGGTGCTGGGACCAGCCCCAACACCAAAACTCCCTGCCATGCAACAGCGTGCATGCCAGGCTAATTAGCAAACCATTCTTCTCCCAGAGAAAGCTTCCATGAGCGGTGGCTTCTGCTCCAAGCCCATGGGGGACAGTGCAGTAATGTGCATGTGTCATGGTTTAAGCAAAGGGCCAGAGTCTTAATTTAAAAATGTGGTTTCTTCTGTCATCAAAGCACCTTTGCTCTCTGCCCTGCATGGAGTAATGTCAGGTGGGAATAGCTCTATCACCATGTTTGTAGTCCAGCCTCTAAGATAATCACAGAATCATAGAAATGTAGAATGGTTTGAGTTGGAAAGGATCTTAAAGGTCATGCAGTGCCACCCCTTTCTGCTCCCACCACACCAGGTTGCTCAAAGCCCCGACCAACCTGGCCTTGAACCCCTCCAGGGATGGGGCAGCCACAGCTTCTCTGGGCAACCTGGGCCAGGGGCTCACCACCCTCACAGCAAAGAATTTCTTCCTAAGACCTCATCTCAATCTCCCCTCTTCCAGTTTAAATCTGTTCCCCCTCATGCTATGGCTCCCCTCCCTGATCAAGAGTCCCCCCCCCGCCCAGCTTTCCTGGAGCCCCTTTAGGGACTGGAAGGGGCTCTTATGGTCTTCCTGGAGCCTTCTCTTCTTCAGGCTGAACCCTCCCAATTCTCTCAGCCTTTCCTCACAGCAGAGGTTCTCCAGCCCTTGTAGCATTTCTGTGGCCTCCCCTGGACCCATTCCAAGAGGTCCACATCCTTCCTGTGCTGAGAACTCCAAAGCTGGACACAATACTCCAGGTGGGGTCTCACCAGAGCAGAGTAGAAGGGTAGAATCACCTCCCTCAACCTGCTGGCCTCAGGTGTCCTGAGCAGAGATGCAATCAGGGAGCCCCACTGTTGCTCATGCCTCAGCCCTGGTGCAGAAGTTAGGCCCTACAGACCCTGGCTTCTACAGAGCTGACACCATGTCCTAGCAAAGACATGTGGGACCTGGCCTCTGAAGTGTCCTTGAGCATCTCTCTTGCCTGTGCTGGAGCAGCTCAATTCTGCATTGTCACTGTGTCCCAGGGGAAGCTCGCTAGGAGCCAGCGTTGAAATGACTGACAGAGCAGAAATGATAGAGAAGAACAGAGAAGACCCTGCACTTCTCTCTGAGACATGACAGCGAGGGGAAGGGCAGCCAAGGAGCTCGGAGGGACAGGATGGGAAGGAGACCAGCAAAATCAGCGACTGATAAAGCCAATGGAAATTGTGACCAAAGAAGGCATCAGCCAGTCCGGGCCAGTGGGGCTGGGGGTGCCTGCGTTAACGGGGAAATGCTCTTCTAAGAAGTCCAGTCTAGTGCACAGCAGGCTGCTGGTGTACTCTCCAGGCTGGTCTCACTGGTAGGAAGCTTTCAGAGCTCCCCGTGCTGCTGAGCCCACTCGGGCACCTCCTGCTGGGTGAGGCATTAGCTGTGTCTTTGCTGTCACCCAGTCCACACCACTGCATCTTCTGAAGCTGTGTGGTACTGCCCTGCTGATTGCTCCCCGACGTTCACTGATGGATGACTGCCCTTCCCCAGTCAGGATGGCCTTTTCCTTTCTTCTTCTATCTCCACATCTCCCTGACTGAAGCTTTCCACATTTTCTCTG